>VVAS01050117.1:0-10719 GCA_015103295.1 Ptychochromis oligacanthus
AAAAAAAAAATAGTAAATAAAAAACAGGGACGAAAATGAGAAAAAGTTTTGCTTTTTTTTTTTACATGTTTAGTAGTGTGTCATGGTGGATAAAAAGTGACATGGCATCAGTAGTTGTTTCACAACACCCAGAAAAAGGTGCTATTATGTGGGGCACTGAAGTCTTCTTAGCAATTAAAGGAAGTAGGGAAACACAGCGCAGTTTTGATAGTCTCTCTAAGTCAAATTATGGCTCTGTGATTGCTTGCTTTAACACAGTGAGCTGCGGTTGGCTATTAAACCTTTGTAATCACTACATTAAAGCCAATAAATGGAAACCAACTAGTCACGCAAATCCGACAAGAATAAATCTGCAGATTAATGTTTTAGGGCAGAGAAATGTGGAATGAAGGGCATTTAAACAGCCAAGAACAACCTTCCTGCATAAGGATGAGAACTGTTAAGTGTCTCTTTCGTTAAAAAAGCCTCAAACATCAGTATACTGCAATAATTGTGGCTTTATGTGCTTTATGGGGGGGATTTTTTACTCTCTGAAGGAGACGAACCAAAAAAAGTAAATGTTATAACATTTATAATGGGTTTTAAAAAATTATAAATAGTTGGGAATTGGAGGTCACATATCTGGAGCACCTTTAGTATCTGCCATAGGGATGTTTTCTGTAGCCCCCTCGTGTCAGCCGTAAAACAGGGGCTTTGAGACTGGCTCGGTTAGTCGTCCACTCCTCCTCTGCAGATAAAAAAAAAACAGTTAGAAACACATTGCAAAAAGCTGCTTCATTCACAAGTGAGAAAAGTCATGTCACAAAGGCAAACTGTGAGCTGTATACTGTATCCTCTCCTAAATCCATTTCACCAAAGACAAGAAAATTTAATCAAGCAAATTATATCCCAGGTACTACAGGGGCTTCTCTTCACAGAAAATAAATTTCATGAGCTCTTTGCCCTCTGACGGACCAATGCTGAGATTTGACTGTCAGCAGCTCCTTCCTTAGAGCCAAATTACATAAAGATGCCCACCTCTGCTGCAAGGCACAATGCACTGCTCCCAAATAAGAAAGTGTTTATGAAGCAGAAAATCAAATCATTGCCCCGTTGGTTTAGGCTTGGTCTGACCTCAACACCCCAGTGCACAATTCATTGTGCTGAAAATGAATGAGCCCGCAGACCTGCTGTGGCAACCGGCTTATCGCCGTTGTCATGTGACAACGTTGTAACTCGACTTCTGGTCATTTAAACAATTTTATTTAAATAGCAGTTTAATAGCAGTTTTACATATTGTTTGTTCGTTTCGTAATGTTTTCTGGAGACTCCTTTATTTTGATTCTGAGCAGTTGCTGCTTTGGAGATTGAAAACTGTTTTGTTAGTTTGTTTTTGGGCACAGCAGAGGTCAGTCAGCCGATAGTAACAGCTTTCTGGAATAAGCCTTTGAAGGCACATACCCAAAAGGCAAAACAGCCCACCTCTGCAACGGGCACTGGATAGCCCCATGAGCTTCCACTGGCACATTTACTCCTCTGGCCAAATGCAGTGCGTAGCCAGGAAGGTAGGAGGAAGATGTTGCACACAGAAGTGGCTCCCTGGGTGAGGATGATTGCAAGTGGGCCGAAACCTCACAGTTTCCTTTTTCTTTCTCAGCTGTGAAACACCTTTTGTACACCAGTGCAGGATTTAATTTAAATCAAATCAAAGGATTTTTGAGAAAATTTGCCACAGCGAACTCTAGAAAACTCTTTTTCAAAATACATTACAGATAGCACTGACAGAAACTGAGTCACAAAAATAACTTATACTGATGCCATAGCTATCATACAACCTAATACTGGGCTTTTCTAAAGAGTGTGTAGAGCTGCAACAGACCATTATCTCATTTTCAAGTAATGTTTCAATCATTTGGTCTGTAAAAACAAATCTAAAGCCCCAAAATATATTGATATCAAAATAACAGATCGTGGTTTGTGGGTTCGTGGATTTGTGTTTTGACATCTTAAGTTTTGAGTTCTGACTATTTCCATCTTAGTTTTTTAAAAACGGGGGTGAAGAGCAAGAGCTGACTGCAAAACAAAGGACACTGGACCTCATATGGTGGCAACTTTTCAGTTACAAGTTAGCCAAGCCCTGAAGCATGCCCTGCTTTATCCTCTATTTTACTCTAAATGGGACTGTAATTAACAAAAATATGCATCATGCCTTATTAAATAAGACAAAAAAATACTAGCAATTAAGATCATACTGAGGTAAAAAAACAAAAATCAAGTGAGATTAGGCTCATTTTCTCATACACTTCCATTGAACTTGACTTCTTTTTACAACCAGAGGAGCTGTCCCCTCTTGGCTATAAGAGATGCCACTTTTCTGACCCGGATGCTACATTCATCTTTTATATGCAGTTAATGTATAAACTAAAGAAAATTTGCACAGTCTTACAATTGAGAAGCTGGACCTGCAGGCTGTGGTGCAAGGTGAAAAAGGACTTCAGCATTTAATCAGCCACCTAGCCGCCAAATCATTTTTGTGAATTGACTAATCAAATAATCAACCCATTTTCTCAATTTTAATAACGGGGTTGTGCTGCATTTGGATGAAACAATTTACAGCGAGCGCCAGTATTGAAAAGTGATGATACATGAAAAAGACGGTGACTCATTTCTGTTCTTTTCACTATAAAGTGAGCTCTACTTACCATAGTTGTTGTAGGATTCATCACTGGTTCCATGTCTGTACTCATAATACTCTGAAATGCTGAGAGCAGATGAAGAGAAAACACAGGTCAAACTAAAGAATAACAAGCTGCAGACTACTTTTTCTTTTGTAAAATAAGGAATAATAATCTCTCAGGAGATCCCTACACTCTCCGTGTCACTCAGCCCTAAGCCTTTTGGTTCGTGTTAAAGATACAGATCTTAAAAAACTGATTATAAACTTATATTCTTCAACCACAGAAGGGCTCAGTTATTCCTACAAAAGCTGGGCAAATTTTAGCAAATTTTACTCCATTTGTTGGGGACTTTTTTCAGCTGTGGATTTGGTGCTTCAGTAAATATTTACAGCAGCATGATGTTGTATGTGGGATTAACTACTATGCCCATGTTGCCCAAGTTGCTCACTGATGTGTTTTTAACAGACAACAGACGTCTCTGGCACAATTATATCAGGCTTTAGTACACACACATACTGTAGATTGCTGGTAGCATCAATTCATTGTTGGCTTTGGTCTTTTCGTGGGATTTCTTGCTCTAATGTACACCTGTGATGGCCCAGCTGGTCACAGTAGACCTTAAACGTGCTGTATTGTAACAGTAGACAGATGGTGACTGAGAAAAGTTGAAAAGTCTTTGTTGGTGTGTATGTGTTAACATTACCTCTTTGATTGATTGCTGTAGTTGTCTTCATAGGCTTCGTAACTCTCGTCGTCATATTCTCCACCGTATCCATCGTCATAGGCCTGCGAGGGAACATGCAGTAAGCATTAACATTGACTTGTCTCCACATCTCTATCCAGTCTAACTGGTTAGAGATAAATAATATAAAAACAATCAATACTTCGCTCCATGGGCAAAGTATATTACACTGAGTCGGTAATAGGAGAGGAAACAGAAAAATTAATGTCCAACAGAGATTATTGATTAAGGTTTGCAGGGAACATGTCTCACTGGTGGAGCCTGTTGGACACCTTCTGAGTCTCAAACTGTAATATGGATCTGAACTATTGATAAGAAGCTATTCAGGAAACAAGCACAAAATATAACCCACAGCTATACACTCATGTTCAATAACAATACAAGTGGCTAAACCACATGCAGCACACAGACAGATCCTAAAGTTTTACAGGCATTTTGCCAACAACCAGTAACCATTAGAAACCACTTGTAATATACATAACTCATTGCGAAAAGATATATCGAAAGTAAAATACTCATTTATTATAATCTTGTTTGTATATTTCTGATAAAGATAAAAAAAAAATGCTGTTGTACACTGTCATTAAACAAACAAAGCATCATTCTGTGAAAAACATCTCAGTTTCAGGTTTGCATTTTAGATTTATGTCAGTAAGCGATTAGTTTTCTTTTTTAAAATTGCCATTTATTACTTGTCAGAGTCTGAATGCAGAAGACTATTCCTATTACATATCCCCTTGTTGTGCCTCAGATGGTCTGTTAATCCAGTTTGTGTCTGTTTACTTCTACAGAGGATTCTTCTCAACCTACTTATGCAGGGACCCTGGTTTTGGATCTGTTCAAATAAACATTACCATCCAGAAGAGGAAACCACAGAAGGGCTGGTTTAAGAAGCTTCAGTCATTAAATACTCTAATATGACATGTGAACATATTCCTTTAGTGTTTCGTCATCTTTATAAAACATCCAGGTTTTGTATAATATTTGTCATCTGTTCTTTCCTGCTGGGATGGCCATCACTTTCTAAAATCCTATTTTCTACTTTCTTTTGATAGGACAGGGTTATCTAGCTGCCAAACTCAGCTCTGAGAAGAGAGAACTTGACCAAAAAACACTCATTAAAGTTGCTTTTAATTGTCCACTCTGAGGAATGAAATGTTATGAACTGATGCAACTGCATTATAGACTTTTTCCCTTGGTTTTGCCTCTCAGGAAATTTCCAGGCTTTCTGGAGGAGATTTTTAGATCTCAGAAGAATACTGCAGGAATCAATAAAAGCCATAAACAGATTTCACCTCCTCTGCAAGTTTTTTGACTTTAAAAAAAACCTATTATTTTTCATTTACAGTTATATGCTAGAAGTGAACATCACTGAAAGATCAGGTGCTGTGCTCTTAAAGATGGGACATTATTTACTGTGAAAAATGAGGGATCGAGTTTAGAAAAATTGCATATGCCGCTTCCAGCAGAAAAGTTGAGATTTATATAAAACTTGATGGAAAGCGCTGATTGATGCGTACGCATGTTTTGGAGAAACAGGAGACACAGATGGGGAGGTAGTTAGAGTGAAGTATATAATAATTCCTCTTACAGATTTTATTTCACATCATATCAAATGAATAACCACATGTCTGTGATGTGTTAAATATTCTGGCTGTGGTTGTGTTTGAAAGACACAAGTCACTCTATCAGAGTCTCCTTATTTTACAAGATACAGGCCAACTTAAATCCTAACTCTGTCTTTCATTATTAAACTACGTAATATAAAACGACTGAGCATCTGGTGCTGACTCATGACTGCATTCCCAAAACTTGAAAGTGCAGATAAGAGGATCGGGGCTGATTTGGGGTGTGCAACAGAGCATTGAATTGCTGTAGATGCCAGGGTGCATCAGGTGGCAGATTCTGCAAAGTCTGGCTCGTCTTTACTGGATGTAACCATGAAAATCCTGATTTCTCCTCACCTAATTGCATTAACTAATGAAATAATAGTAATTTTGTTTCTTAAGAATAGAATGAGTGAACAATACAAGTATTCAGATCATCTAATACATTACTGTGTGTCTTTCTCCAGCAAAGATTTTTAATTTATTGTCAGACAAATCCCTTTATTGAACAGACCATGCTGTTCCAGGTGCCTGCAGAGCATAACACCAAGCTATTGAATCAGCTTTTCAGTGCTCCTTTCTACTAAAACCAAGTTAGTCTGCAACTAAGAAACTAAAAAAAAATAATAACACATCACTTATTATTTTGTAGATTTTGTCTGTGTTTTCTAAATTTTACTCATTTTTTGCTTTTATTTAACAGCATCTGTGTGATTTTGACAGGTATGTACATGTCTATATGGATGCTGTAAATAAAAAGAAGGGGAAAAAAGGCAAGCAGTGAGTGTCCTTGTGTTATACTAACTGGTCCACAACAAAGCACATCTTTACTTTCTTTAATTCCAGGAACTGTAGCAGCTGCTGAAGATGCCAGCCTCTCACATTTCTTTTATTTGTAACACTTCCTCTAATCCCTGCAGGAACATAATGTCAATCAATATTCATGAGACCTGCATTGACTGTTTATTGCTAATCGTGTAAGTGTAGTCGATAGAAAATGAAGCTCTCGCCCAATTTTAAGTTGATTTTGATTTATAAAAAGAATCTACGCCATATTTTATTTGTTAGACTGAAATGTGTGAAATAGTGTTAATCTTTTTTAGAGGTGAGGATTGCTTCTCATTTCTGAAACCAAATTAACACCTTCATGTTAAATGATCTGCTTGAAGAAAGCATTCCACACAATATTCTGTCATATGATTTATTCATGACAACAGAGATAACAAGTCTCAGCAGACCAAAGGTTCACATAAACAGCATAACCTGAAACTGGAGTAAGGCCAAAGTGTGTGCAGAACAGTAGACTAAGTATTGTCTCTTTCTGTAATTGCTGGATCTTGCTCATTTAAAGATATTTAGTGGAGTTTAAAGTGCTTATGTTTCGTTTTCATCATGATCTAATCTCTTCTAATCCTTTCCAAGCTTGCTATTTCAAATCAAGCTCTACTATGATACATGCAAATGTTCAGGCCCTTTTAAAGGCTGAATAGATTTTAAATCAGCAGAATAAAATGTGTCGAAAGCTTTAGTGAAACTGACTTAATGGCGGACGTGAGCCCCATATTCCTCCATGTCTGCCTGTAATAAAAGAACATATACAGTCTATGTAATGGAGTAATAGCAGCTTGTATTAGGTGTGGCTGCTTTTGGTAATGCTCTGTGTCACAAAATCATAACTATCAGTGTGAAGGACATCAAGTACAGCTACACAAAAGAAATTACATTCAAAGCACTAATACACACTCTCCTTCTCCTGTCTGGTAATGCTGATTCAAACTGCTCTGGCTCCTGTGTGGCTTTATTTGTGTGAACATGAATTTGACTAAATTAAAGTTAGGGATTATCTCAGGGATTAAGTTGTTCCGGGGATCCTATACCGCTGTTTTTCTTGCATGAGTCTTTCCTCACAAAGGCAGCGAGTCAGAGACGTGCATATCTAAGTAATTAACCATTTTGTTAGCAATCCCACACGAAAAATTTCTCCACACTGGACCGCAACTGTAAGAGGGGATTAATTTCAGTCAAATGTATAATAAAAAGAAACCCTTACTTATTATTGGAATGTGAAGTCATGCAAAACTTGAAGTACATTTATTTTAAGGACAAACGGTTTGTGTTGCTTTTACATCTAAAAATAAGAAAAATGCAAACTCAGTAACGCAGCAGTTGTTTGGCTTGTGCTGTAAATAGCCTATAGTTTCTAAAAAATTCACTATTTTTCTTGACTATAAGATTTAAAAAAAAATCTTTGTTAGATGAAATTAAACTTGTGAGACATACATTTTGATCACTAACACATGCTCATGCATTATTGTTTGGCCTGTTCATGCTGTTGGCAAACTGATTGACATTTTAGCCCATTGCTAGGTGGTTGCTAGGTATGCATAATTCAACTTTTGTGGATATAAATGAGATGTTATTTTCATGAAATTAAAGCAATAAGAGGCTTTCGTAAGATGTTGTAGGTGCATAAAGGCTTAAAACAGGTCATTTTAGCCCATTGCTAGGTGGTTGCCAGGCAACATGACGCCTGCATAACATATCAAGCATAATTCAAGTTTTGTGGATACAAATTAGATGTTACTGTCGTGAAATTAAAATGATACAATTCTTTTAAAAAGGTCTCACAGGTGCATAAATGCTAAAAACAGGTCATTTTAAACTGCTGTTAGGTGGTTGCTAGGCAACATGACAATGTCATAATATCTGATATAAATAAGAACCTTCAGGGGCCTAAGCTGAACCTGTGTGCCAAGTTTGGTTACTCAAGTCCTGATGGTCTTGGAGGAGTTGGCGGCCAAAGAAACCAACAAACACACACAGAGACAGAGATTTTGTGTATTGTGGTAAGATACAAATAAACTTTCTTCTTGTCCTGTCATAGTTTAGCAGACAGAACCTGGCAGGCTTTTTAAAGGGAAGTAGATTATAGAGCAGGGCATGTTTTAGGGTGTGGCTACCTTGTGACTGACAGTTTGCTGCTGTATCTTTTATGTAGTCTAGGCCCATAACGTCAAAATAAGAGATTGAATTGAGAATTAAAAATGAGCGAGCTGCCTGCTTTTTGATGAAATGTTAAGAAATGTTATGACTGTTCATAAAAGTTGTGAAGGAGCAGTTTTTTTCATTTGGCATCTGAAGTTATATTTATGATGTATTATACTAGTGCTTACGGTTGTATTGTTTGATGACAACCAAAAAAAAACTCTATACACTGAGGAAGACAATGACATACAGTTGAAAGCTTCAGAAAAAGCTAGGTGAACCTTGATGTATTAACTACTCCTTTATGCTTCAAGTGACACAATTTGCATACTTTAAAAAAAAAAAAAAAGACAAGCTATGATAGAAACAAAGAAAAACATCAAACAAGATCCAGGGACAAACAACATTCAGTGTTTCAAAGCTTAAAGACAAATTAAATGTTTATCTTTTTCTGACTTATTCATACAAAAAACATGCATTCATATTTGATGAAGTGCTGTGTGTAAATAGTCCTCCGTCTAATTAATGAGGCTTGATTCCTCTAGTTTGACACTCATCTGTAAAAACAATTAACACTGCTCCTTTTCAACAAGGCAGAGGACATAAATCAAATGTTAACACAAGGCTGGAGAGTCCTCGCTCAGTGTAATTAGGACAGCGAGAACCTAAAGGCCCTTAGCACTGTGCTTCATTATCAATTGACAACCTGTATGTCCCCTGACAGTGACTGATCTTCATAGGGAGCAGCCTGTGAATGCCTCTCCATGTAGCAGAATGTGGGGGGAAATGAGATTTGCAGCCTTTTGTCTCACTGAATAGATGCTTCTGTTCACTGCTTTCTACCTGTGCAAATTCAATCAGCATGCACCTTTTGTTGTTCCTAACACACTTAAAATATGAGTTTACTTCTGAACACTGTTCTTGAAATTCTGTCATGGTAAATTTGATACGATGATAATATTTACTACATTGAGTAATTATGATGAGCTCAAACCTTGATTACTTTAGGGACATTAAGCAATCTCTTTGGCTTTAGGGATGCTCAGGAAGACAATAAATAAATAGAGCAGGTATTTTTCCATTGAGAAAACTGTTACTTGATGTGGTTTTCGAGTTTAGATGTAACTACATCTGTCTGTGTCTACCCTCCCAGGTGGCTTAAATCCCTGATGATACAACTGAGGTTATTACACATTTTACCTGGGTTTTTCTTCTACTAGAGGAAATGTGTGTCATAAACAGGAGAGTTCTGCATGAAGAATTTTCATAATTAATATAACAAATGTGATGAAGCAATTATAGCAGATGTGCATCCCACCCACAACAGTGGCCTTAGAAAACTGCTCTCCTTAAAGAAATACACAGAACCTTATGAACCTCAGATATCTTTTATGTTCATGCAATAGAAGATATGGGGAGAAATTTTTCCCCCCTTTTTAAAAGGGTGTCCTTTTGCTTTTTCCACAGTTGAGAGATTAGAGTTTTTTTTTCTTCAAAGCCTCCCAAAGCTCTGTGTTTAATCACATTATGGCATTTCCCGCACTGCCTCAGTATGGTTGCAGGGCTCAGGTTTAAAAACCGAGCAATGCGTTTCAGTTTTTACCAGCAATTTGTACAATTCATGGTCTGCTGTCAGGGACATAACACTGTATCACTCTCAGACTCCTCTCTTCTGTCATCGGCCCTGACATTAAAAGATAAGATTTGATCTAGATGGGATTTGATCTTTAACTGAGGCCATGGTCCCGGTCTATACAAAATTCCATTCATCACATCTTTAATCTTCCTCTGCTCTCCATCTGCACTTTTCACATGGAGTAACTTACATAGATTACAATGTAATGTCTCTGCTGCTCTTTCCAGGGGATTAGTAAAATTCATTCCTTAATACTTCTTATAATGTCAGTAAGTAATGGCTATTAATGGTAATTTTAGCACTTCAGCAGCAACTTAATTTATAAACCTTAACACTACACCTACAATGACATTTCGGAGAGAAGTAATTTTCTTATTAATGTCTCAAAAGAGTGAAATCTAGATGCTCTTTTGTGATTCAAAGCATAAAATCCCACTATGACAAAAAAAAAAATGTAGTCAGAAAAGTGTTGCCAAATCAGATCAGATACTGTAAGAGCCCAGTAGGGAGAAGAAGTTCCTGTGGTGCAACTACAATACATTTAATGATAAGTGCAATTCCAACTGTGCTTTGTGGAAAACATAAAAAATGCTTCTTAAAAAATTCATCAAAGCAGCCTAGATAGTTGGGGGGGGATGCCACATCCAACTGTAGTCTGTAGACTTTGATAGGGAAGAGACATTTTGTCTGGTACAACTGTAAAACAATCAAAAATACAAACTGACACTGAAGTCAGTGGCTGCTTGCTGGAATTGTGGATACCTTATCACTGAAAAACAGGCCTCTTTCACTGGATAACTGATCTGCATTTTGAGCACTTTCACATTAAAATATGGTAGATGGGAGGTTCATTTTGCAGCAGCTTCATTGCGATTGGCTGCTGAATGCAAGGTTTCATTGTTAATAAATATAACAAATAACTGTCAAAAACTATGAACCCAGCATTAACTGTTCACATTTTTAATTATTTGCCTTAAACTGTTTATCAAAATGCATCAAGATATAGGTCATTAACTTTACCTAAACTTACAACAGAAAGCAAAAACAAAACAAAACAAAAAAAAAAAAAAAAACCCAGTACTTAGTTGATAT
>VVAS01050153.1:0-13477 GCA_015103295.1 Ptychochromis oligacanthus
TTGGATGAGTGACGAAATGTTTCTCCCACAGAAAACGCTACGTCCAGATGAACAGAATCAACCTTCTGGGACTTATTGTATACATTTTGCTGGTAGTGCATGTACAGTATATTCCTGCTAAAGCAATTATGAATAAAGAGATATCACTTATAATGGAGTAGGTGTTGCTATTCTAACTTTAGTTAACTTTGTAAACACATAAAAAAGAAGGAAGAAAAAAGTAGGCTATACTTTTTAATGCAAGGGGTATATAAAACATGCATAACACAGAAGTTATTATACTTTTAAATGTCTAAAACTGTATGTCTAATTAAACGTGTTGTTTGACCTATTCACTGAAATCAATAAAAGCATGGTTTCCTACCTGTAAAGCTACTTTTTGGTAGTAATAGTAATATTATAATGGTTGTAAGATTATAATATTAAGAATCAATCAAGCACAAAGGTTTTGCCAAAAATACTTCACAATTGGGCAATGCCAAAATTAATTTGTTGCATATGACACTTCTCTTTTAAATAACATTTAATTTAAAAGAAATTACTTATTTGGTGGATGATTTGCCTGGCCTCCTTCTCTACCATATTACCCACAACCCAATTCTGACGTATACGTCTGTCACCAGCGGACCAATTAAATCGACGAACTCCATCCCCTACACGCTCCGGTACCGCCCCTCTTCCTCTTCCTGATTTTCTAGCGTGACCGACGTTTCGTGTCTGTTTAGACTTAAAAGTAAGTCTCCAAATATCAATAATTTCAGTAACATTTGTGTCTGTTAGTTTGCGCCTCATTGTGATTTTTTTTTTTAAGGTGGCCCGTGCTCGACGGTTGCTTTCACTCGGCTGTAAATATGTCGTTGTTGACTGACGTACTGTCACAAATGGAGGACAGCTACAGGCAAACACTGGTCGCCATGCTGCCTCTGTTAGCCCTGACTCACATTTATCTCAGCTCATATGGTGAACGCCACCACACAGGTCGTTACAGGAGGCGTTCTTGACACTGATACACAAAGTCGAACAGCGACTTATTTATTCTGGTGAATTTTGTACCGTGTGTACCTTTTTAGTCAAACGTCTTTTCTGGTGTAACGACAACATAAGCTAACGTTAGCTGGGCTAAACTCAAACTAGGCGCCTCCCAACAGATTTACTGTCTCATAGTAGGACGTTTAACAACATCTAGGCCTGTAGAATATTCTTAAATTACTACGGTCATTATGCCTGGCACTCCACAGGTTTTTGCTTCATGTAAGTACTCTCCGTTATCGTTATAAATAACCCCGCTGAGCATGCCTGTCAGCCCCCCTGGTGGCAGGCCAGGAATGTTTCTGAATATGAGACTACCTGATAAAATTTAGCAAACAGGATTTTCCCTCCATACATATATTTCAAAAAAACAAAAAAACTGATGGTAACCAAAGGTGTTTTGGCCATCCCTTCACAGGAAAATCACCAGGACAGAATTAAAAATATTTTAACCAGTTGGAGTGTAATTTATTGGTGCATAAAAATGACTTGTTGATCAGTTGGCCAAGGAAAAAGAAAGGTAGCAAAGACTTACTGCCTTAACTATTCGTGGACAAATCATGCTTACATGCATAGTCACCACATAAAGGCCCATTTTGAACCAAGAAAAAGCTAATTTTCTCGAAGAAAAAAAAAAGCAGTTCCAAGAACGAATGTAAATATTGAATATTATTTGGTTTTTCTAGACTTCCTGTTGAGTAAACCGCAGGTGAGACAGTATATACAACTGAACTTGGGCTTTGTGAAATTATGTGCATTATTTTTACCCTTGGTTTTGTGTATTTTCTGCACCAAACTTCATTGATAATATAATCAACAGTACCTCTGCTAGTTATATACTAACACAAGATATCTAATCATGAATCCATCTCATAATTATTTTCTCTACTAATCACTGAGTATTAAAAAAAAAAAGTGATAGTCGCCCATCATGATTAACTATAACAAAAAGAACATTGAGATTGCTCTTTCTATTGAAGATATCCAGTCTATATTGACATGACATAAAATCATGATTAATCTTAATCGTGATTAATTGTTCATTTTATTTTTTACATCTCGTGGCTGAGATGCTGGTAGCATCAACTTGATTTTTTTTTTTTTGGAGAAAGGGTATATGTCCTTAGTTGTATGTTTACATGAAAGCTTCTAAGCTGAGATGTGTTCATTCTGTTCTTTTACTTTGGCGACTTGATGTCAGTGTCGTGTAAATTTGCACACAGACTGATGAACTGCCCTTTTGTTTTACCTACAGAATGCGTTACGTGGCCGCTTACCTCTTAGCTGTGCTTGGTGGAAACACCAGCCCTTCTGCAAAGGACATCAAGGCCATCTTGGACAGCGTGGGAATTGAGGCCGATGACGAACGGTTAAATAAGGTTTGTCATTTACTAATCGTGTATCTTAAAGTTCCAAGATTTTTTTCTTCTCTGAAGATGGAACGTGGCTGAATCGTCTATTCTCTGCAGGTTATTAGTGAGCTGAATGGTAAAGACATCAATGAAGTCATGAACTCAGGTGAAAGCCCTTCTTTGAAAACAATTATAGAGGGTCAGGATGACGTACGTGGGAATAGGTTAACAGTTGTATTTCTTTCCTCTTCCACAGGCCTCTCTAAGTTAGCCTCTGTACCAGCAGGTGGTGCTGCGGCAGCACCTGCCGTCGCCGCTGCTGCTGGTGGAGCCGCCAGTGCTGCACCTGCTGCTGGTATGTATATGTTCATCATTTGAAGTAAAATTTGAAGAATAAAATTTCAGTTCCAGTAAGATTGGATGAAACTCTGAATAACATAAATTATAAAATGAATCTGTGCAAGCCTTGACCAAATTCAATTGTGTTGGATGTCAGCGCTGCTAAATATTGACACATACTTAACTTTTGAATTAAATGTTGCCTTTTGTGTCATTTTACAGCAGAAGAGAAAAAGGAAGAGAAGAAAGAGGAATCAGAAGAGTCAGATGAAGATATGGGCTTTGGTCTCTTTGATTAATCTGCCTTCTCTATGTTTAAAAAGCAATAAAAATGTAAAAGGTTTACACAAAATCACTTTGACTTTTTCGTCCTTTAATTGATTTTTGAAATAGCTTTTACCTAATTGTGACTGTGCTAAAGTAATTATTCCCAAAGACATTACAGTTAAGTGTTCCTGAAATAAATTGTCTGGGGTTTGATAATAAGAGGTTTTGTTTTGTGTTAAAAATAGACAAGGCTGGGAAGCCAGTCATCATTAGGCAATCCAGACCCTCCATGTGGTCTCTGTCCTATTGTTGGTAAGATAACTGAAACCACATAATGGAACATCATTGAGGGGACAATGAGTGAGCCAGACACAAAGTTGGCCACACAACTGTTTCAAAACAAGATTTGAAACTGGTAATATTAAGAGCTAAAGGTTTATGGTGGATTGTTTATGAAATAGGTCTTGTAGTAAGTGGGGAAAAAAATCTACATTTACAAATATGTCTACATACAATTTTTAATTTATAATTTTGTGTCAGATTAGTTACTGAAAGTTATTGTGAAACTTGTCAGGACAGGATCAGCAAATTTAAAAAGAGGTCAGGTGATAATGTGTCTCAAACAAGAGTTTGTGTAACCTTCAGTGCACACAGTAGATACTTCTGATTGTAAAGGTGTTTCATTGCCCAACAAGTTTAATAACAATAGTGCTGTTATGGATGGACCTCATTACAGCAGAGCTGTCATTATTGATGACCTGTTTGGTTTCCCTGTCATGAGCCAAGATGCAGCAAGAGCATAAATGAGATTTGAGTCACATCACAATATGACTTTGGTAATGTAATCTTTTTGGTTGCATGACAACTTATTTAGTCATGCTACTGTGACCTGGTTTTTTCCACCGCCTGCCATCTTCCACGTTCTGTTTTTGTCTTGGCACCGTTGAACGGTCTGATCAAACTATCAGTGATTTCACGCCAGCACAGGTGCTTTATAGTTAAGCTGTGGCGTGGCTGAGCAAGCTGGAGTGTCTTAAAGAAGTATCCACGCATCCTGACTAACAGGGGGCCTTAGTCAGGACGTCTTGTAATGATTGCCGACAAGGCAGAGGAGGAGGCCAACCAGCTAAGGCTTGAAAGTCCCCCAAACGACATCCCCCCTTCTGATTATTCCTGGAGCCGGGCATGCCAGCCTCACCCCCTGTCAGCTCTGCACAGGGCAGCATGGTTGGTTTTAGGGTCGGACCCATGGGTGGTGTTGACCATGACCCATGGCTGCCGCCTGCACTTTTCACGCAGACCCCCTGTTACAACATCTCCCACTTTTACATCTTTGAGCGATCCCCAGCACACGCAGGTACTGCAGGAAGAACTTTCCAAACTTCTAGAGAAAAGAGCCATAATGGAGGTGGAAGTTGGAGATCTCCAGGCTGGTTTTTTCTCCTGCTATTTTTTAGTCCCAAATTGGGATGGTGGACTTCGGGGTACCGGTATACCTCTGACACACCTGAATTTAGGTTAACAAAGTAAGCAAGTTAAGCTCTTAATGTTACCTTTGAAATGACAAACTACTCAAAGAATTAACATGGATGGGATTACTTTGCTTCAATTTCAGTGGTTCATGCCACACAGCAGTGAATCTGGATCAGTCTTGGGAGTGTTGTGTTCACCATAAAGTTCCTCTTATCTTTTTCTCCAGTTTATTTCTAGTAGGATACTTAGGCAGTCATAGCACTACATGCTTCAATCATGTTTATTTGCCTCTTTGTGTGTTCCACATATAAATTATGTCAAACACATCTATACAACATTCTTTATACACTTTGAATTTGCAATGTAAAACTTTAGTAACTTTGAGAATGCTGTGATTTATTGGAAAGCATTTAGCTGACACTTTCTGTAGTTATAGCAGTTTTAACAAGTCAATTTCACAATCAGGGTTGTACTTCTTTTAAAATATGCTGTCCTGTGCTGCAGGCTGTTATTATAGCAGTGAAACACAAAGGTGTGGCTGAATAAAGGTCTTTTAATTGCTTCAACTTTCCATTATCTGTTAGAACAGTCCTTCTCAAACAGTACAGTACCACGCTTGAATTCGGTGAGCTCTTTAGAACAACACAGTTTCACAAATGTTTATAAAGGCATACTCCATAGCTAGGCACTTGATTTTATACACCTGTAGCAATGGGACTGAAAACACCTGAAAGATTAAAGATTAAGAAGTGTGGCCCAATACTTTTGTCCATAAAGTGCTTGTCTATCAGAAGCTGACTATTTTGTTTGTTGAAGCCTGATTCCTAGAATAAAAAGATACCTTTAGCCTCTCCTAAACAAGTTTGAGCACCTGTGTACTAGCCTCAGGGTGATGTTTGACTCATTCCATTAGTTTTCATCTTCTCTTTAGTAGGTGGAGAAAGAATAATGGATTTCCTGGAATTTTTTATAAAACGATTATTTCCCCAACAGATTAAGGCCCTTGCAAGTCTTGATTTTTATATTGCTTTATTTACTGTCATGCTTATCCTAAATTAAGGCTGACAGTGGCTGCAGACATACAGTGATTCTCAAAGACATAATTAGAAACAAAACATTAAAAAACGTTTCACTATTTAATATGAACGCCAGCATTCATAAAAACATTCCATTTTAAATTACAAAAAATGTTCAAAAACATTGCACCAAGTTGTCTAGCTTATTTACATGAAAGATTATTGCACAGCTCCTTCACATTTTTTCAAATAAACACACACAATTGAACTTCACAAAATATCACAGTGTTTTAGTTTTGTGAAACCAGCTAATCATGCAATATGTTTTAGTAGTTTGTTTACTAATATTTCAGTTGGAACGTGCATGAAAGTCAACATTTCACCTTCAACTTGCTCAACAGTTTTCTGAACAGTCATCCTGTTGCAGCAGAGTTTCACAAGCACTCAATCACAAAACAGTAAAAAAGGTAATGAAAATGAGAACATGTGCCTGCTTGCAGGCTTAAAAATTTTCTTTGCTAGCCCCTCATGTTTTAAAAATGATCTTTGTAAAGAGGAACTCATGTATGCATCCTTAACCACACTTGCAGTACCAAGATGGGCTGTCAAAAATTTATTTGCAGTTATGATTCTGCATGGCTGCTTCTCAGTCATCACTGTCAGACCATGGATGATCTGTACACGCCTGTAAGAGAACACAATAATTTAAAAAACATATATATGTAATATATATATACTAACTACACTATATTTTCTATTTTTACATATATACTCTACATTCAAAATTCCCATTTCAATCTATAATTATGGTTACATGATTTAATTATCATAAGAACACCACAGCTGTTTGCTTCCAGTGATTGGTGTCTTTGCTTTATCTCCATTACATCCAGTTCTTACCTGTCTGTATTCAAATCGGTCCTGTAGGTAACGGTTCCCCAGGCCAGTAATGTGGCCTACATTCTGTTTGGAGAGCCCGGCTATCCGGGCCGTGAAGTCGAGTGTGAAGGCCAGTTTGACCAGTTCAGGTGCTGTTGGTAAGACGGTGGGAGGTTTTTGGGCCGGTGAAGCTTTTTTCTCAACATATGCATCAGCAAGCTTCTGGAAGGAAGAGTAGGTCATCTCCTGGAAGAAGCTGTTCAGGGTGGGGTTATCTTTCAGCTGTAAGAGATGAGCAGAAGAGAATTGTCTGTGAGTAGAGTCTACTTTTGGTTTACTAAAATAAACATCCACCCAACAGCTATTGAACAGTTATACAAAACTGGGTAAAAAAAAAAACCCAATATACTCAGTAAGACTAAATAATCTTTAGTTGCAGCTGAGTGAGCAGAAACCTTTTAGACAGATTTATGATGGCCATTTATATTATTGATTTACAAGCCATTTATTTTCCCTGTTTATTGACTGTTTGTTCTATAAAATATCACAAAAATAAAAATGCCCATTGCTCAAATTTGTATAAATTCTCTAAAGGCCGTATTTACATATGCAATTTTTTTTTTTTCAAATACACCAAAAACAGTATATGATCACAATAGACAAACGAAAGCAGTAAATCCTCACACCAAAGAAGCTGTAGCCATGAAACCTTTCCTAGTTTTGCCTTATTTCCATTTTCTAAATAATCAATATTGTCGAATGGTTGATTATTGTATACCATACAGACATTTAATTTGGGAATCTGTTTTATGAAAAAGCTGTAGCTCAATGTAGATCAGCCACATGACATTCTGCTATTTAGGCTTATTTAGACTTTGCATATTTTACTCGATTATTTTACTTCCTTTCTTGCTCATGTTAAGACATGGTGTTGTTGTTACTCTCACTACAGAAATAGACATTAAGCAGAAGTATGAAGAAATAAATGCACCTGAGAAATTGACAGTAATCCACTAAATATTGTAGACTAACACATGAACTTTCACATGACTACTTTTTATGACCTATTGGCTAGCTTTCTTTTCTGTTAAGCACATTTGGTCTCCTTAATAAAGAGCTATGTAAATGCAGGGCATTACATATAATTATACTATTTCACATAACACATTCAGGTTGTTTTTTTTTAATTATTATTATTTTTATTTTTTTTTTCAATTCAGAATAATAATAAATACCAACCTGGAGATTTATGGCATCACCCTGTTTCTTCATCAGAGCAGTAATCCTGTTGATTACTTCCTCTGAGACCAAACAGAAAGCGGATGTGTAATTAATGTGCTGAGCAGTTCATAGCGGTGTTGATACCACAATCTGTTCTACATAATGGTACATGTTTCACTGTAACTACACTGTAACTATATTAGTTACATTTTTAGCACAACTTTCAATTTGGTTTAACAATTGCTTTGCTTTTATTTCACCAAATTTGCTGGCATTACTGTACTATTTTCAAACTCACATGCACTTGGCACTTTTCACAGTTTAATTAACTCAGAGAATTCAGCAGTTGCTTACCATCTGAAAGCTGTACAACTTCCTCTTTTTCTTTGACCTCGTGGACAATTTTTTCCATTTCTTCTGACACCTTCTCATAGTAAGAGTACGTTGGTGTTACGCTGATAACAGCTGCAATGTAAAAGTTTGGTTAATTAATGTTAAATAATGAGTAGTTTTTTTTGTTGTATTCCAGTGATTCTGCTTACTTTTAGCAAAATAAATAAGGTACATTTTTCCACAGAAATACCTTCAACTCCAGTGATGTCAGCAGGTTTATTTAGTTTTATTTGAGATAGCCGCCTTTTTGAGAATCTTCTTTTTATGGACTTTCTTCTCACTGACTTCTTTGGTAAAGTGACAGGAGTCAAGGGGAGACAGTTAGCTGCAATGTCAGAGGAATTGGACATGTCTGATGGATTATGCTGCTCCTCATCTTTTTCCTCATTGCTCTTCCGGGTAAAAAAGCCAAATACATTTTTCCAAAATGAGGGTTTTTTGGTCTTCTTTGATTTTTTTGGCAGTTTTTCTGATTCTTCAGGACATTTCTCGGGCTGATTTGTTTCAGGTTCGACCACCGAGAACGTACCAATTTCTTTCTCATCTGAACCCTCAAGTGAAGGGGTCAGGTGAAGGGAGGGATCACTGGAATGCCGTCTTTGTTTTTTTGGCATGGTCACCCATTTTTCTTTCTTCCCAGCCACTTTAACCATCTGCGTGCCGTCGTTTAGGCTGAGGCTACGCTTTACATATACCTCCAGCAGACGGATTGTGTCCTGGGGAGGCACAGAAATCAACTGGCTGTTAGGAGGCCTTTGTTTTTCTTTCTCTGTTTCCATGGTGGACTCTGAAAGGAAGAAGACAACATCACATATACAAGAGGTTATCAGTTTTTTGCACTGAACGTTGACTTGCCATTTCAAGTCAGAAGTCATGTGAGATAATTAGCATTTTTGGAGAATACCATTTGCCATGTTTTAATCAAAATGACCAGACAGTGGATAGTACCATCTTCTCATTTGTAAAAGTTTGTTAGTTTTATTACCCTATGTGGTTAAAAAAAACAAAAAAAAACTGCAAAAACTGAGAAAAATTTGACATTTGCGACAATTATAGACCCCCAAATTAATAAATTTAACAAGGAAGTAGTCAGCAATTAGTCATTAATCATGATTATTGTGCTGATAGTCTGCTCTTAAATTTTAATTAGAAACGGAAAGCAGCTCCATATAACCCATGTCGACATATTTAAATGTCGATATGGGTTATATTTAGATGTCTCTGTAATGTTTATTTGATCAACAGCACACCGAAAGCGAAAGATAAACGGAGAAAACGAGCAAATATAAATTTGGGTCCTGCTTACACCAGGTTTCCATTGATAGTCCGTTATATGGCTTAGCCTACTTTAAACTACATAAAGTGTTTAATATTTCCAAGGCTACATTATAGTACCAGCCTTTGGATTTTACAGCTGTAGAAACGTAGAAACGACATACTACTCAAAAGTGAGGAAGAAAAAGGCCCGTAAAACAAGAACAAGAAGCGCTACAGTATCTACAGTAATAGGCCTAAATGTCGACTCACCTTCACTCCCAGTAAAGACCTTAAATCCCTGCAAAGATCTGAGCAAGTCTGTCTACTGACGTTACCCCTCAGGTTGTCTTTTAAAAGTTATATGGCTCATATAGCGACGCCCTAAAGTCCGTCTACCTGCTCGCAAAATCTCCTCCTCCGCCCGTGTTTATACGTCGTTAACTCCCTTTCGACAGTGGGCGGGAGGTCGGGGAAATATCACCTGTCTTCCTGCTTTGCATCCGTGTTAACAGACGTCAGGCTCAGCGCTTGTTTACGGTTTCACCCTCGCTCTCGGTTCTGCTGTAAAACAATACCCTGCCGGTGTTTTGTTAAGTTTTCATAGGAAGCCAATTCGCTTCCTTTCAGAGACTGCGTTTAGAGGAAGTCCCCTAAAATGACGCAATTGTAGTGATTCGTTTAAATCATTTTAGAGACCAGAGAAGGTAAAACTCCCCTGTATTTATCAGGGAACGACTTGATAAGTGAAAAAATAATTGCCATTTTGTGTGGAGGAATTAAGCTATTTTTCTTATTTATTTGTCATTATCTCATTAGCCATGTGGTGGGATTCGTCCCCCAAGGTTGGAAGCAACAATAACACAAACACCTTTATCATTACTGACTGTACTTTTGATTACTTTCCACCAACTTTTCATAGCTTCTTTTCCAGACCCAATTTATTCTTATAATTTAAAATCCAGCACCTTTAACATTTCAGTTGCACTGCTGCATTTTCTTTTCTTTACTTTGATAACTCCATTCATTACAGACTTTGCCCTTTTAACCGTTTATCACAGCATGCCAGTAAACTGACTGGGATGCTCTTATGACTTAACATTGTTCCCAAGTTTTTTGCAATCACAACTTTTCCCTTGCAGTTTGCCAGGCATACAGCACCGTTATGTATTACAGTCAAAGATTTCCAGGAAGTGATTGTGATCAATACCTCATTTTTTCAGTTAGCTACTCTTTTCATTAATTCATAAAAAGGGCCCAGCCCTTGCTTAGTTGCTTATTGACCAACAGTTTTTATGACTGCGGCTGACTTTATCAGCAATCTGTTACCTGGCTTGTTTACTGGAAGTGCATGGGAGCTGCAACTTTAAAGCCTGTTACTGGCAGATAGACTACAGCTGATAGTAGTTTAACAATCTCTCAGTGATTAATTGGCCTCCATTCATTTGACCTTATAAGGGAAGTAAAGGTTTTTACCTTGTTATATATCAATCTCAATTTCTTGCTTGTGAAAGTTTACATGTTTTGGAATGACCCTATACTGGGTCATTCCAAAATTAATCAAGTGTGAAACAAGCCCCCAGCTGAACCTCTCAGAATCAACTGCTTTTTAATCTACAGTAACTTTATAAATTACCAATAACTCCAGTAGGCCTACCTATGTAGTTATGTGGGCTCACAAATGCTGGGAAGAAAATTGTGAATTAAAAAGGGTCTAATTTATGTACTTTGAAGGGCTGTAACTTGGAAAGTATTCATATTGTGAAAGTAAAATTTTGCATGTCTTTATTATTTCAGCATTTCTTATTCTTTGCATTATTATTATTGAGTAACCTAAAGTTATTCTACAAAAATAAATAGAAGTAAATAAATAAATTGATTTTGAGGGGGTTGTGGGAGGCACTGGTCGACTTTTCATGGAATTACTCTTATAGTAAAAGATCAGAGGGAGCAGTAAAAGAAAAACATGGGCAGGACACCACAGAATTACAGATATTTATCCTAATTATGCAGTATTTAAAAAAAAAATCTCTTTAATCACAAATAAAGATTTCTAGTGTCATTATTTTCAAGTCAGCTTGAATTAGGTACACATATCTCACACTGGTGCAGTCTAATGCAAGAATCCTGCAATAAACATATACCTTTGTTACAGCAGTAAAGTAGCCTAGGTTATAGAGCTCGGTTTCTGTTGAAACTAATTTAGAGAGCTGTTGATTCAACTTTATGGTCAGTTTGAAGGCTGTTGATAACCCTGCTGAAATGCCTCTTTACATTGTGCAATAAAGTTTAACAGAATCAAAAACTGGAGCTTCTCATGTGTCTAAACTATATCAGCATTCTGTGAGTGTAAAACTCACTACTATCTCAGTGCAAAACCTGAACAACAAACCAATTCACACAAACGTTAATAGGAAATTAAAGATTTTTTGCATTGTTTGTAGTACCAAAGTGAAGCCACCAGGTATCACTCTTGAAATGGGTTCTGTAAGCTTTCACTGTCAAGCACGTTACATTTTTTTCCCTGTATAAAGCCTTACAGTTCTTTACTCATATGGTATTCTTAAACACAAATTGTTTAACCGCAATATATATGTATATGTAGGTGTACCTGCACTGGTCACCCTCCCCCACAGTTTGAAAAATAGTTTCACTTTTGTTATCTACATACTTCTTTTAAGTGACGTTATCATTTCCACGCAACTCAGTCTTATGATCGCTGCATTTAAGAAAACCTGAATGCTTTGTCCACTTCTGCCTACCCATAAATGTACTTGTTTTTAAATTTGATGAATATATTTTTACATAAGCACAAAAAGAGTCCAGTTAAATACTGAAATATATGTTGTTGTTGTTTTCTCTATCTTTAGAACATTGTCTTTGGTTTATGTACAGCTGACCTACCTGTATTTTGAGTAATTAAGTTAATTATCTATGTAGTGACACTCAGATTTATCTCATTGGCAGTATTTTTTTTCACAAACATACTGTATCAGGTCTCTAATCAGACTTCCTGAAAATTCCAGGCTTTTGCAGATGTGGAAAGCACCATATGGTCTTCAAGGTAATGCATTACTGTCTGATCCCATGTGATACTTCAGGTCACCTTCTTCATTTTTCATGGGTGTTAAGCTGGACAAATGTGAGACTCACATTTCATTCCACAAGGTCTGGTCATTGACCTCCAGGGCTGACGCAGTGCAGCAGAGCAGCCACAGTGCATTTACCTGCTGTAAATCTTCATTTCCTTGAATAATTACTCATCCTCTGTCTAGGGACTTTTCAGTCTTAAAATGATAGATGGACATTACCCAGGGAGTGCAGAGCTGTGCTAACAAAACACATATAAAGTGATTACATTACATTAATGCCTGCAGCCAATATGTTCCTGTATAATACACCCTAGATGCTTTTTGATTAAATGGGATAATGGCATATATGATATATCAACAGCTGGTTATCAGAAAGTGAAACTGAATTATGTAAGTTCATCATAATGTCATATTAATAATTGAAGAGTTTTTGGAACAAAGTCCTTATGCCACGAACTCTCAGTCAGGATCAGAGGGTGTGATGACATATCCCTAAAAGAAAATACAAGAGAGAATCTGTTAATGTGTAACATAGTTTCATATTTCTTGTAGATATCAAAGAGGGAAAAAAAATTCACTTAGGACATAAATAGTACATCCATTTTCATAAAAAGACTCAGTGATCCTAAAAGTTGGGCACTACAGGTTTTAGCAAATTTGACTAAAACAGGAATAGTTAATTTGTTTGTATATATGTTTAGTTGTGGAAATATAAATATTTCTGTTTTTACCCTGCCTTGACCACAACTGTATTTCAATAGAGCAGTATATTCTATATAAACCAACAGGTTCCTGAAAATGGCCACTTGAGGCTGGCTCCAAAAACAAGTTAGTCCATAGTCTGTGATTTTAAAATGCCCAAGTTTACGCCAAAAACTAACATAGCCTGGTACAACAACAATTTGGTCTGTTTTGCTAATTTTCCCCGTTCTTGACAACTGCACAGGGGTGAATACTTTAAAAACGCAATTCTTTAAAAGCTCATCAATTTTAAAGTGTATTAACCTGGACCTACTGTGCTCATTTCCATCTCAGTCAGTTTTTTTTTTTTTTTTTTTTTTTTTTTTTTTTTTTATAATTTTAAAAAAAAATTTTTGTAGAGGATTCTCCCCAAATTTATTTTCTCAAAAAAAATGAAGATTGTCTTTTTTTTTTTTTTTTT
>VVAS01050162.1:0-12217 GCA_015103295.1 Ptychochromis oligacanthus
TCTGATAACACTGATGTGGCCTGACCACATGGTGCTAGAGAGTTTTTTTTCTCTATAAACTGAAAAAAGTGTTACCATTTGAAGGTTTAAGCAAACACTACTATGCAGAATGTAGAACTTCTAAACCTTTTCACTGTAATCAGTTGTGTTTTGAAGCTAATAATATATTAACTAGTACTTAATTAATATTGATGATGCTGTGGGCTTTGTATTTTTAACCATCCTCTCTTGCCCTCTCAGGTTTCTGTCACCTTTATCTAAATGAGAAAGAGTTTCCTCGTGGCTTTCGATTTGACCCAGATGAGATGAATTTCCCCACATCAGGATTGTGCTTTGCTGGCCTCATCTCAATGATTGACCCTCCACGAGCCACCGTACCCGATGCAGTGATGAAATGCCGTACGGCTGGAATCAGGGTGTGTTCATATTTCTGCACTTAAACACGTTGTTTTTAGATTCCTTGCTTTCTAAAAAAAAACAACTACTGTTTCTACTTACATTATGCAAACTTATTTTCCTTGTTTTTCTGATAATTATTTTTTTAACATGCTGGAACTGTAGGTTGTTATGGTGACTGGAGACCATCCAATTACTGCAAAGGCAATAGCAGCTAATGTTGGCATCATCTCAGAAGGCAGTGAAACAGTGGAAGATATTGCCCAGAGGAAGCGCATACCTGTTGAACAAGTCAACAAGAGGTGTTTGCATTGCTCTGTCCACATTTTAACAATTCTCATTTCAGTGGCATATCAGGGATTGGATGTCTATACATTTGAATCTAATGTTTATTTCTTATGTTCATCTGTCTATGTATTGCATGTAACTGCACAGGGAAGCTCGTGCTTGTGTGATCAGTGGTGGTCAGCTGAAAGACATGAGCAGCGATGAATTGGATGAGGCACTGCGAAACCATCCTGAGATGGTGTTTGCAAGAACATCCCCCCAGCAGAAACTGATTATTGTGGAGAGCTGTCAACGTTTGGTAAATACATATACACAATGACCTCTCACCATATTCTTTCTGTCCTCAAACCTCGTGACTGACTATCTGACTTTATTTGATCTTTTAAACCAGATGCACAAGTTAAAGGAAGTTATCCATGCACATAATTTATACATACAAACTGTAAAGCTAATATCTTATTTGCTATGGTCCCCTGCGAGGGCAGTGAATGAAGATGCAACAGGGGAGGAAATTGGTTTGCATATATTATTTTATCCAGTGTGCATCATCAAACCACATGTTCAGATTTGTGATAGATGTTTTCATCTTTCATCACCCCAGGGCTCCATTGTCGCTGTAACAGGTGATGGTGTGAACGACTCTCCAGCCCTTAAGAAGGCTGACATTGGCGTCGCCATGGGGATCGCGGGCTCAGATGCTGCAAAGAACGCTGCAGACATGATCTTACTGGATGACAACTTTGCTTCTATTGTCACTGGAGTGGAGCAGGGTGAGACTTGAGAAGAAATTCTGTGTCTTCTGACAAAACAAATCAAAATGTTTGGGCTCAGCTGACATCCCAGAACTTAACTATGAATATTCTCTCCTGTATAAAAAGTGATCATTCTTGGACTGAATTTATAACTTGTGTCTCTGTTTAAGGATGTCCCTGTTACTTAAAATATTAAAGATTATGAGGTAAAACCTATGATGAATATAAAGGTGCAGCATGCCGCAGGTACTAAGCAGTTAAAGTATATTGAGCCCTTTTGTTGAGACTCCTGTGTATGTGTGTCTGTAGGCCGTCTTATCTTCGACAACCTAAAGAAGTCTATTGCCTACACGCTAACCAAGAACATTCCTGAGCTGACTCCATATCTGATCTACATCACTGTCAGTGTGCCTCTTCCTCTTGGCTGTATCACCATCCTGTTCATTGAACTGGCCACTGACATTGTGAGTAATTATGTCATTAGTACCAGTTCCCTGAGGAAGAAAATTACTTAATGATGGTCATTACACTCTCAATTTGTTTTAACAGGTAATGATTGCTGTTATCTTATATTTGCTTGCACCACTCACACAGTGGGTGATTTAGAAATATTAAATTAGTAAATTAGCTATATTATTATGCTCTTCACTCTCATATCTGCTTTGCAGTGATCTGTTGTGTGTTTACTTCTGTCTCTGCTGTAGTTCCCCTCTGTCTCTCTGGCATATGAAAAAGCAGAAAGTGACATCATGCACCTGAAACCTAGAAACCCACGGCGTGATCGCTTGGTAAACGAAGCCCTGGCTGTGTATTCATACTTCCAGATAGGTGAGGCTATAAGTGTGTGTATCAACACTGTAATTATTAATCTCAGTTACACTGAACTAAATGAAAAACAAAAAACTTGCTTCACTGTATCTCAGGCCACAAACAAATACCTTCCACTGCTACACCTTAAACGCTCAGAATAGAGTGCAGAGTTTACTCAGAATATCACTTTGGGAGGCTGAGCCACAGCTCTGCTCTCTCTGCATCTACATACTGCTAAAATAGTGTTGACCTCTTATCCCATCTCTGTTTTAGGAGCCATCCAGTCTTTTGCAGGGTTTACAGATTATTTCACAGCCATGGCCCAGGAGGGTTGGTTTCCACTCTTGTGCGTCGGCCTGCGGTCTCAGTGGGAAGACGTCAAACTTCAAGACTTACAAGACAGCTATGGACAAGAATGGGTTAATTCAGACTTTTTATTTTGCTTTCAGTGTTACTGAACATGTTTGAGTAATAGGGATATTAGTGGTTTTGTGAACATAGAAACCAAATAACTTACTTTTATTTCCTCTTCTCTGCACAGACCTTCAGTCAGAGGCTTTACCAAGAATACACCTGCTACACTGTGTTTTTCGTCAGTATAGAGATATGTCAGATTTCAGATGTGCTGATCAGGAAAACACGACGTCTCTCTGTGTTCCAGCAAGGCTTCTTCAGGTTAGAAAAAGACCCGTCGCTAACATGAGCTAAAGATATAGCAGAAAAATCCTTGCATAATTCTTTCAGGGCTGATCCTGCTTTCACAGATTTATTAGTAAAATTTAAAAAAAAACAAGATTATTCCAGTTTGAGTGTTTATGCATTATCCAAGTGACCAACCAAGTGAACCAACCAAGCGAATACAGATTCAAGTTCCTGATTAAACCATTAATTTTGTGATTCATAAACAGTTCAATACATTTGCTTATGTGGGAAATTTCCCATCTATTTTACCATAATATTAAACTTGGCCTAATGAGAGATGATAACTAGATTCGACCTGGGAATTTGGATATTTTATGTTTTCCTGTGTGCAGGAACCGAGTCCTGGTGAGTGCTATAATCTTCCAGCTCTGCCTGGGTAATCTCCTTTGTTACTGCCCTGGAATGCCCAATATCTTCAACTTTATGCCCATCAGGTAAATACACAGAGCGTCATTCATATGGTCACCATCTTAAAATCAAAGCTCAGACTAGAAGGAAAAAATCATCAGAATGCTACAGAATACACATTTTCATTAAAACATAGCATGGAAACCACAGGTAGAAAATATTTTATGTTTCTGCAATAATTTTTGCTCGTTTGAGGAACAAAAAAGTTCAGATATTACATGTCATGTTTTCTCTCCAGGGTTCAGTGGTGGTTTGTTCCACTTCCTTTTGGTATTTTAATCTTTGTCTACGACGAGATCAGGAAGTTGGGAGTGAGAAGACACCCAGGAAGTAAGCTAAAAAATCCTTCTAAACATTTAACATCCATTCTTCAATCATCATTAAATTCTCTATGCCCATTCAGTGATGATTAATCTAATGCTTGTCATTTCACAGGTTGGTGGGATCAGGAATTATACTACTGAGATCATAGAAGCTATTTTAGTCATTCATCCAGCGACATGCATGAAAGCATTCCTTTGTTCACAGAATGCTGCAAACCCAGAGAACTTCACACAATTCACCACTCATCTATTTTTCATTGAGATCTATGTTTTTAAAGCCTTTAATTTGAACATTTTATGAATACTCAAAACTGCCTAAATGCTTTTAACGAAGTAATCACTACTAGTCATTCAAAAATTCACAGATCTGTTTTGTTTCAGCTCTTTGACTGACTGCATTGTATTTATATTAATAATGCTGTAAGACTGTCAAATCAATAACGAATAAGTTGTTTAAAAATAAAATATGCTTCATGTGTGCTAATCTTTGAAACTTTTTTTTTTTGTTTTTTTTAATTGCGCGTGATTTACTCCAGAGGATGGTTTATGTTTCAATGGTTGTGGATAAAAGTGCACACTTTCCCAATTCATTTGTCACATCAAAGGTCCTTACATCTAATATAAGAGTGCAAAAGGATGTTTCAAAAATAAATTTGAATTGAATTATTTTAGAAGAAAACCAATGATGAACTGATAACAGCTCCATGTAGAACCGATTGTGAAGGATGGTAAGCTGAAAGTTTACACAGTACATAAACAATATTCTGTTCACATATAAATCAAGTTTTAAATCACACAGAGTCATATGGGAGATTTAACCTTTTTACATCTTGTGCATAGGTAGCAGGTCTTTTCAATAAAAAATTTGAAATGCCATCTTTAAGGGCTTTCAGAATTTTGTGTTCTTAGCTAATTTAAGCAGAAAATGTCATTTACATTTGAAAGATCACTACAAATGTGAAAAAAAAAAAAAGTTTTGCATCCACCTCCATCTATTACTTAATTTTATTCATCACCCTTGTCAACTTTGCTCTATTCCTGGCACAAAAAAGCCTTGGCAGGCTGACTACACACATAAGCACAAATGGACTATGTACAATAACAGGTAATGACCCTGCTGAGAGATGAGAAATTAATGCATTTCCTGTGATATCTTGCTGTTTCATTAAAAAAGAAAAGTCTCGCTGTTGGTTTGTGGACTCCTGTTTTGAAGTGTATTTTTCTCTATATTAGACCAAAGTTTACAATATCATCATGCTGTATTCAAACTAATGACTGAGACCATAAACTCATTAGGAAAATGTTTACTGAGGGTCTAAATAAATAAGAGGTAGGGTAATTTTCTCATAAACTTCTGTACATTCTTTTTGCATCCAGAAGAGTTGCCTTCTGCTGGCCATTACAAAAAATGTTGGTTTAAGACATGTATTGGCTTTTCAGACTAACAAAACTGGCCAAAAATAGTAATTTTATTATTTTCTTGTGGCTCTGACTTCTTTGGGGGATGCCAAAAATTCCTCTATGCAGAAAAAATCTTGCTGTCTTAGTTAAAAACACAAAAAGAATACATGCAACATGTTTTTTTTTTGTATTCAAATATGGCATTTTTTTCTTCTTCCATCCACATTTTCCTCTCTTGCTTCAGTTGTACCTGCGTCTTTATATTCTGCTTCTTTTTCTATCGCTATTCAACCTTCCAAATGGCAATCTTGCCGTCACGACATGCAGAGCCACTGAGGACATAGCGATCCTCGACAGAGCAGAGTGTCTGGATGCTGTCTGAATGGGCCTGCAGCTCCTTTGCCACAGCTTGGCTCTCTAGGTCCACCACCAACACCTGGCTACTCAGCTGACCATCACAATGGCCTCCAACATCACTCCATCCACGACAGCCAGCCCAGATCTGTGAAGATGACAGGACATCAAGGAAAGGTACCAGTGAATAAACGATGAATTTTAAGTGAATCAAATAACTGGATGACTGACAATTTGTGTAAGACATGCCGACAAAGGCAATAAAAATATCAGTAGACAGCAAATTAAGACAGATCTTTCTGTGGCCTAACATCACAGTTCACCTGGTCTTTGACACGGATCATACAGGTGACTCCTGAACTGCCTGGCAGGGAGATTATTTTGAATGGATGTCTGTGGTTGCTTGTGTGCCATAGATACAACTCCACTGAGTCTTCACAGCTTGCCCAGATTTGCCCTCGCTGGAACAAACACACAAAACTGTCACATGTGTACTCTTTTAAAACATAAACAACAATATAACAAACACTGTCAGTAAGTCTTTATGGCAGCCAAAATAATATTATCATATGATTCTACCTCAGGTCAGTGACATTTAAAACCATTCATTACAGCAGCAGAATACAGTAAGAGTTTGGTGTCTAGGCTTCAAGCTCATTTCTCCTTGCAAATATGTAACATATAAAAATTGGTAAGTGATGAATAAATATCCTCCTGGAGCCTACATGTGGATGCTAGGGTGGTGGAGGGTTTGAAACTAGGCAATAATGCAGGGCAGCAGTGGCAATAAAATGTCATAGAGAGAGAATGGAAATCTTGATGCTAAACAGAACACTAAATTGAGGGTGTTTTTGTGTGTGATGAACAGACAGTGGGGCTTGTTATGTGTGTATTATGCAGGTTATCTGAACTAGCTCGCAGCTTCCCTCTATTACTGTCAGAAAAACATTAAATAACACTGTCACTAGATATCAACCTAGTCTAACCTACTGACTGACAGATATGGATTGAACAGACTGAATGACTGCTAACTTTCTTAATTTATTGACATATTAGTGAGGATTGCAAAGTCACCTCTGGTATAACAATGAAGCTGCTGAAACTACTGGGCATGCTCCTTAGATCCTTGGGAAGCGTTATCTTTCTTTGTGGTGTTCCACTCTTTTTCAGTTCCACGATGCTGTCACCACAACCTGCACAAACACACATGCACACTTGGATTAATGTGTACATTTAGTTTAGTTAAACCACCGGGAAAAAAAGTATCGGGTGCATTCAGTCAGGAAGCTCAAAAAGATACCTCTGAGCACTGTTTTTTTTTTTTTTTTAAATGTTAGTGTGAAAACAAGTGGAGCTCCTGAGGGAGCCACTAATTAAACTGCTACACATAATCAGTCACACTGATTAAATGAGGGAAAAACGGCTTAAGATTAAAAATCAAGAGGAGACAGTGTGTACTCACAGCACCACAGAGTGCCGTTGTGGATCTGTATGGAGGAGAGATAGTCACAGCTGAGGTAAAACTGTCGCTTCACTTTAAGACTGCAAGAGTCCCACTGCAGGACCGTCCCATCACAGCTGCAGGAGTATATCAGCTGACTGGGGAAGAAGACTCATTAACTACACACCTACAGCATCGCAACATGTTCATTTACACATTTAGACTCACTGAAAATAAAGACTGCTTTCATTTTTTTGTGTGTGTTTGTTTTTCTGTTTAATATGAACCACAGATTACTATGTCTCGACCTGTTGTGTTGGCTGCTGGTGTCCACTGAGAGGCCAGTCACATCATGTCTGTGTTCTGTCAGCTGTTTGTTGCAGGACATGCTGTGAGTGTCGATGATGTAGATTACCGAGTCCTGAGAACCAATCCACACTTGCTCCTGGACCAGTCCCATCATGCAGTTCTACACAGAGGATAAGATATAATACATAATATCTATAATATAAGAGATAAGATATATTTAATTTATCCTAAAACTGGGAAATTCACCAGTTAAGTTAAACACAATAAACATATAACAAACAGTTTAAATGAGCAGAATGGTATGTAGCTCTATAAAATAGACCAAACAAATATCTTAATGAGGTAAAAACAAATCAGAAAACGAAGTACCTACAATAATGTAAAATAAGTAAATAATATTAAATAATAATAAATAGCTGGCTACTTTTGGCTGCTCCCTTATCAATAAGTGGTCGCCACAGCGGGTAGCTCCGCATATCTTGATTTAGCAGATTTTTAGGCCGGATGCCCTTTCTGACGCAACCTCCAAGGGATCTGTGCCTCCGCCCAGTCTCAAATAACAAAGTTAAATATTTCAAAGTCAATAGAGCAAAAACAGAATTTAAAATGGCTTATTAAATGTAGTAATCCATTTTAGGATGATGTGACATTTGTTTTTGTTTTTTTTGTTTTTTTAATGACAGAAAATGATAAGCCAACAGATTTAAAACCGGTAAAATAATCAGTATTATAACTATACTGTACATATTATACATCAGTAAATACACTGTATGGATATATATTGCTCTATTGAAGCTGTAGGGATTTCACACAGTAAAAGTGTGACAAAAATCAGTAGAATTCCAAAACTTAAAAAAAAAAACATTAAAAAAAGTAAAAATGTCAGAAGATTAGTCTGTTTTACTTCGATTACCATAAACAAGTTCTTTATGAATAATATAAATACTGAGAACACTGACATTGAGAAGAACTGAATGTTGCACTAAAGCCTTGGCCCAGAACAAATGTGTGCATCAGCCACACTTCCCCTTTCCCTTCACATTCTCTGCACGGTGTAGCAAACATAGACTGTGGATAAACAATTGGACATAGCCTCCGGGTCTGAAAAGTGAAGCTAATGCAGAAATGTCCTAGACCTCCTCCCAGCAGAAGGGAAGAAATTACCCAGCTTTACACTTGTAATGTATTTGTAACTCAACATACAGTATATGGTATCTTTAACTGGTTCACAAACGTCATATTTTTGACCAAACATGTGGTCCGAAAAAATCTTGCAAGATGGTCTAAAGTTTCAATCACTGAATCACTGATGTTCAAAAAAAAGAAGAAAAAAAACTAAGTCAGATAGTTATGAAACTTTATACACATATGCATGGGTACTCTTTAAGATTTATAAACACTTTTCATGTCATTTTCATGCAGAAAATTGATGGAGAAACACATTTCAAAACTGATAGCAATGTACAGTATGTTTACTCTCACCAGCTGTGACTCTGCCACCTGGATGCAGTCCTGCAGCATGGACCAACTCGCTGCATCAAATACAACCACCTTGCCCCCACTGAGGGCCACCCACAACTTTGGGTTCATGTCACCTGCTGAATCACTGCAGGTCAGCTGACCTGAAACGTGAGAAAGGTGAGAGAAAAGAGGACAGTTGAACTGTGAAAAGCGTATTATTCTCCATTGTTCTGTATTTATTATGCAATAAATATATATATGTTAATATTTACAAATGATATTAACAAAATATCAGTAGATTTAATGTTGCTCTGTAGAAAAATAAAGGTTCAGACTGATACCTGGAGTGTAAAGCAGCACATGTACAGTCTGTGGTTCAGCCAGGTCCAGTGATGGGTTGATCTTGTGTTTTAGAGTATCTGAGGTACTTTTAGGCACTGTCATAGGCACTGGTTGGAGACAAACACAATTAACAACAGACACAAATAAATCAAGACAAAGAGAGAGAGAGAGAAAGAATTTGAGGTATAATAACCAGTTAATTAAGTAGGTGTTGAATGACCAACCAGTTTGGCAATCAGTTAATTAGTGAAGTCATTTATAAAGCAAAAATGCCAAATGTTTCAGCTGCTTAACAGTGACAACTTGGTTTGATCCCCAGCTCCCCTAGTCTGCATGTCGAAGCATCCATGGGCAAGATACTGAACCCTGACTTGCCCCAGATGCACCCATCAGAGTTTAAGTGTGTGTGAATGTTAGGCATAGAAAAAAGTCCTTGTCTGAGTGGGTGAATAAGGCTTATAGTAGAAAGTGCTTTGAGTGCTCAGATAGAGTAGAAAAGTGCTATATAAGTACCAGTCTATTTACCATTTACCTGTGCACAACTTTGGTTTTAGAGAGGTAGCAGTGAACTTTTTTGAAGCATTTTGAAGCAAATAATTAAAAATAGTACTGTCACATTTCTATCCACGATAGAAACACTTATTAGCTAGAATCTTAGCTATAATTTTACCAGGGAAAATAACTATTTAAAGTATAAACACTCTGATTTATAAATATGGGAGATTTTAATCTTTTATGCCTTGTAGTATAACTCCTTTGAACAAATCCAGGTGATATGACGTCTGTCACTTGTACATAGTTGTGATTTGATTTTTGGCAATGTCTTTGCTGTGTAACACAACACTTTTTTTTATTGTTGTTAATGTCTATAATGTCTGTAACTGTGATGTCTGTATTGTTGTGGTGGTATTTATCTGACAGTTTCCACAACACAACAGTGGAATTTCCAAAAGGACAATAAATGTTTTTACTACTACTACTACAATAAGCAAAAACATGCTATTCATTCATAAATTAATGAACAGTATACATCTATTCATTTTTCTCTTTCATAGATTTATCAAAATTACACAATCTGACTGAAACAGAAAAAAAAAATCAGAGCACAGACCTTCATGTTTGATTTTATCAAAGTAAGCCAGCTTTGAAGCAGCAGTGATGGATCTATGATTCTGCAGGCAGCCTGTGACAGCATCCATCAGCAGGACATTGGTTAGAGCCTGAGTCATGTACTGAGGATCCTAGAGACAAATAAGTGAGATTAAAAACATAATACACTGAAAGAATAATAATAATCAGAGAACTAAAAGAATAAAAACTTGAGTGTAGCAAAGTAATGGTGACCAGCCGAGAGTAGCTAAATCAGTAACACGGCAACAAAAGCTATAAACAGTATAAGATGCAGTATGCAAACAGCAGCCAAATGTTTATGGCTGACAAAAGTAAGGACTGTAAATACTCAAGACAAGTATTAGCTAGATGTGGCCTGGGAAGGTACATTTAGGTAATATTAATCACATCTGTTAAAATCACATCTGTTAAAATCTTTTCAAATCCTTAGGCAGAGGTTTCTGTACCTTGTGTTGATCTGTCATCTTGCGTCCAGCCCACATCTCTTTGATCACAAGGTTCCAGAGTTCAGTCTCTGTTTTTAGGTTGGCCTCAAACACCTCAGGCCTGCTGGAGGTCTGGATACGAAGGGATGGAATACGAACAAGCAGAAAGGGAGCTGAGGTAATTTTCACCTCCTGCAGGGAGAAGATTTATTCATTAATAGATGAGAATAAGAGCATGGAAAGCACAATTGTGAGAAAAGGTGTTAAAGATGCTACTTGACCTGCATGTCTCTGAACTTTGTAATTTCCAAGAAACCGGGTCGTCCTTCAGTAAGTAAAAACAGACGTTTCTGCGTCATGGCGATTTTACCAACGCCATGGGAAGTCTTGACACAGGAGGACAACTTGTAGACACATTCACTATTGTCAAGTTGGTCAATGACATCAGAGGGCAGATTGACATCCTGTGCTTCAGCCTCCATCTGTTTCCAGAAAGTGTAAAAGACTCTGAAAAGTTCGGGGTCCACATGCTTTGGCTGACCTCGGGCAGAGGAAGAGGTCTGTGTGTATGTAACTAGGTGCAAACAGACAGAAGACAAAGACACACAATGAAAACATGCAGTTAAGAGCTCAAAAATGTACATAAACTCACTCTGAGAAGTAAAACAGGAGGACCAAAATTAGGTCCATATTCAATCTTAGATATATAAGACTATTGTTCACTGTTTTTCATGTGTTACCTAATGAGCATCTGAACTGACAAGAATCCAGAAATCAAAAGAAAAAATTACATGGCATGCGCTTGAATATTCAGTGCCGTTACAGTTACAGATTGTTTTCATAACAATGCATTATTGCCTTTAATGTCAGACAAAAGAACCTATCTCACAAGTGATCCAAATCTGAACCAAAATTTAATGTTTTTTTTTTTCCATTTGACCATGTTTCCACAGCTTTACCAAGATTCATGAAATATGGCTTGGCAGTTTTTGCAGACAGAGAAACACACAGACCAAACTACACTGAAAACACACCTCTTCTGAGGTCCTCTGCTTTGGAGGAGGAACAGTTGTTCTAAAGAAAGTTTGAAGACTTGGTATAAAGTTACTCATTAGTCAGCAGACTACTACACCATAAGCAATAGTCATTCATTTTCGCACCCAGCATGTAAACAGTTATTAGCATTTGGAGTCATGTTTCTGACCACATGGTGAATTAAAGTCCAATATTTGCTCTCCTTTTAGCTCGCTTTTTTGTTAGCCCTCGGACTGACTGGGTGTACCCTGGTTCTTGCCGAGTGTCCAGCTCCCCATAACACTGAAATTGATAAGAAAATGGATGGATGGGAAGCTCTAGTTTGTTCACAATGTGTCTTTTTGTACTGGGCAAGTGCAAACAGTTATAAAACTTAAAAGGCTGATGAGAGTAATGAGAATGAACTGAAACTCAAATCAAAGTCTTGGCTGTACAACCCAAACTATGGCCTGAAAGACTCTGAAATGCTTGAAAAGCTGAGGTGGATATCAAGTTCTTTTATAATTTCTTCGCACGCTGTACAGATTGTCATTTACTCTTACAAATAAAGGATTGAAATAGAGCATCTGACAGCTGCTTGAGTTAACCATTATGGCAACCACAGCTGTAATCAATTCATAACTCTTTCCTGGAATGCTG
>VVAS01050171.1:0-11353 GCA_015103295.1 Ptychochromis oligacanthus
CTGAGTGCTGGTTTTGTTCCTTCATTTGCAATTTCTTGGTTAAGTGGCAAGAAAATGACATAAACAGCCCACTAGAAAGGTAATCATGACCATCATTGCAGCAAGCCTAAAGAGAAGGCAAAAAATTCAAGGAGGCAATTTTCACTGCTGCTCGTCTTGTGGAAATCAGCAGTAGTGTGGGCCGGAAAGGACCAGCAAGTGTGAAAGTCATCCAGCTCCTGCCAAACCGTGACAAAGGGCAATTCCAGAGCTACAGAAATAGCACCAACACACAAGTATTTCCTGCATGTGTGTGTGTGTCACTAAAAGTGGTATCACCAGCCAACATTATTACAGCAATTTTCACATCTTAATACATTAATTGCCTTTTTTTGTTTGTCTGAATGTAAAGTATCTGATGCTAGACTTTTCCAGAACATCAGTTGGGCATTACTAAGAAGTGTTTTAAAGAGTGCATATATGACTGCATCTATGATTAGAAACTGAACAATTATTATTATTATTATTATTATTATTATTATTATTATTATTATTATTATTATTATTATTATTGTTCAACTACTGTAACAAAAGAATTTCCCTAATATGGGATAAATAAAGTATTTCTCATCTCATCATCCTCATGTTTAAAGGACACTTGGATGCTAAATGTGTCTTGGACAGCAGTGTTAATATATGCAGAAAAGAGCACATAAGAGCTCACACATGGGCTACAATTTGTCAATGTGAAAATAAAGAAGATAATAATGAGGCTCACAAGGGCAAAAATCTGTCAGAGAGACATCAAAGTAGTTAGTTTAACATAATAAACATTTGGGTATATCCATATATAAAAATATATATAAATATATATCACATATAAAATGTATATATAAAAAGCATGTGTGCACAGGAAACCTAGAAAATGGCAAGCGACCGTGTAGACTGGGAAGCACAAATCATATGCATGACTGGAAAATGATTGGAAAATTATTTTTATGAGTGCACAGGAAGTCAAGAATACACCCCAGGATGATAGCAAGCAAGTTTCGTTTTCAATCTCAAGATGCAAACAAAAAACAAAAGGCCAGGGTGTGTTTCGTAATAATGTAACAGAAGACATTAGAATTGGTTAGTGGTTTTGAGGCCTCATGAAACAAAATAAATCACTGTCAAAATGACATGTAAGAGCGAAGAAAGGAACAGCTCAAATCATATCAACTGCACTGTCAAACAGAGAGCTGCTTCTGTTGCAGCTTTGGCATGTATAACTGCAAGTGCACCTGGATGAATAAATGAGGTAGAGGAGCATTCTGTCTGCTCAGATTCAGCCAATTCCATCAGAATTCACTGGATGACATGTCATCATTCAGGTGGACAGACTGTCTCCATAATATGCTACTAAGAAATAGGAAAGCATTTTTGAGTGTATAGAAAGAATCAGCCTCTGAAATTGCAGGAAGCTGAACCGAAACTGGAGCATATTGTTTGTTCTTATAGCAGGAAGAGCTGCACTCTAGCTGACCCTGCACTCTGACCTTTGTGGGGGGGAAATATGTAAAAGCTTCCCTTTGAGGATGAAAAAAAACCACACACATAATGATCTTGACTTTTTCTCTTCAATGGTTGGTTGGGACTGACCTTCCTCAGTGAGTGAAACCTCTCCAGTGATGGAGTCGATGGAGAACATTTGACTGGAGGGAATCCTGGGTGTTTGTTCCATCAGGCTGAACCGCAGATCAGCGTGGGGACTGTTGCGGTCGTCACGATCCAGCGCTTCCACCTGCATGAATGGAATCCCTGAGAGATACGGGTGGCACAGAGTCAAACAAAAGGGGTCACAGAAATTTCCCTTTTTCCATCCTTAACTCTCCAACAAAACATACTAACCTCTGGTATACAGTAAAGAACAAAACATGGGTTGTGCAGCTACAAAGTTGAAAAGTCCAAAGATGACACTGCTACAAAATGCCAAAAAGTAATACAATAGCATAATCAGCTTCCGGAAAGTGACCTCTGTGGAAAATTTAGAACAAACAGAAAATAAGATAATGTTCAGCACTGATGTATGAAGGTGTATGCACGACATAAAACCATGGTGGTTTACTATTTGAGTCAGTTTGAGACAAAACTGAACCCCACATATTTAAATGGAATACAATGGGGCCTTTGTATCAAATGGATGTGATTGGTAAGCCTTATGATAAAGTCTTTTGTTAGTGTGATCAAAACATAACTGATCCTGTTTGCTACATTATTAAATCTATTTATACTAAGGTTAGGCTGCGGTTTCCAGGGATACATGAGGCTTGTTTCCGCTATTGACGAAATTCAGTCATTAATTGCTACTGACGAATGTGACCCAGACTTAATTAGGCTGTGTAATACTGTCACATCGGAGCGCAAGGTTCTCGTACCCTTGAGAAGCCCGAGCTGCACGCTGCCTCTCATGCTCTCCTCTATGAAAGTAGGCACATTGTCGTTCTTGTCGATGACACACACTTCAACATTGAAGCTCTGACGATGCACTGATGTTCTGAAGGACACCTGTGACGCAATTACAAACATATTGTCTAAGTATCTTTGAAAAACAAATGCTGGAATCCACATCCACCCTTTTCGTGCAAAGTCAGTCTGAAGAGAGATTAGTTATTTATACTGAGTACGTCAAATTGCATTTTCTATGTGAATTGCATGTATCTCACATTTATGAAAACTATTCATCAGCCAAAACATGACTCAATATTGCTATGAGTGCAATATGAATGGAAAGAAAATTATATTCTACCTGCAGAGAGTAAGACGGTTGCTTCTCCCTGTCCAGCGGCTTTAGAGCATACAGAAACTGAGCATCAACTCCAAATATCCCCTCATCATCTCCTGTTACCACCAGGTCACTATGATTAGATGGCAGGCTTTGAAGCTTTACAGAGGAGAACAAAAAGCATTCATGGAAAATCAGTTTGTGATCCTGTTTCACAGAAAGCATTACGGTACACACAAGTAATACAGTGACTACACAGATGTCATGTCTGCACCTGCATGCAAACAATCTGAGACATGAATAAAGTAATCCTTAATAAATGAATTAATCACAGTACATTAAGCATGTTTAAAATACAATTGATAGTCAGCCTTTGCTATTTTATAATTTTCTGGTAACTCAGTTAAAATTAAGCTTTTTTACTGCAGGGTGTTGAGTAAGAGACAATAATTGACCACCCACAATAGCTCACCACCATTGACCCATATGCCTTAGAAGACAGCAGAGCTGTGGTCTGCCAAAAGTGACAACATTTCTTTGGGGTGAAAAACTCTTGTAAAACCATTAACATGTCTAATGTTACAATAAATGACAACAAAAATTCTCAAAGTTTTATCTAAATCTAATATCTTCATCAGGAAGGTCAGGTTGGTCGTTGTGTGTTCCCTTTGTTAGCTAAATGTGTCTCAATCCTCTGCTAAAAATAGTCCGCAAGAGAAGTACAATTGCCTGTACATCTGTGACCAAATTTTAAAGATATATACCATTACTGGGAATAAGAGGGCTTACCAGTTAGACTGAGTAGGGCGAAAGGTATGTAATGATGTTTTTTCATCTTTTTAAATGTTTTATTAATAATAAAATATAGATAATGTAAAATATTGCCCAGCTTATCCTTTACATTTTCTATGGACCAGCACCCAGCCATTCATTTTCCCCGATGACCAAATTATTTGATTAAAAAAACAAAACAAACTACAACTCTGTAATTCTTAACAGGAAGACTGAGCTTAGAAAAACAGACTCAAGGTTTAGATGTTTTGAATTTCTAAATGAAGGTCCTCTAGAAGAAAAAATTATATATCAGGGTCTGAAAATCAACATTTTGAGTAGAAATTCAATGGAGGTTGATGCTGCTTATTTACAGCAGTCTGCAAGATGAATAAAAATATCTACTGCGCTTTTGTACTTTGTGAGGTTTGCTGAATTAATCATTCAAGAAACTGAAATAGGAGAACTGACAAGTTTAGCCCTCTCTGACGAACACAGCTTCATGAAAAGGTTTTACCTCGAACGAATCTGAAGCAATTATTATGTCCATTCCATTTATAACACAAGTGGGGTTATTATCCTCCATTCTGGCCATTAACAGGCTATTTACGAGTGAGTCGAAATGACACCCAGTCTGACATCAAAGACTAAATATATGACCGCGTTTCATACAAGATGAGATGACGTCAGAATCCAGCCAATTAAAATGCCAGATATTCATGCTGTTGCATAATCCAGAGGAGGTCTGAGTGACATGTATGAATTAAACATTCTGCCTTCCACCCAGATGGACTAAATGCAGAGACTGAGGCTGACACCTGAAAAGCATTTTGAACATGGCAATTACAGGGTTTATACACCTTCAGAGTGCAAAAAGTGAAGGGGAAAAAACAGACAGATGCAAGTTTGTTTTATAATATACTGTCATTTTCTGCTTACAGGGGATATGTTTTTTGTTTTTTTAAACCATGTTACTGATCACTAAATGATCAGCTTAAATATTAAATTTAGTGATTCTTGGACTTAAATACAGAAAGATCACACTCATAAGCAGGACTTCTTCAGAATTAAAATCAGAGTTTTCATCAAACTTCATTTCAGAAATAAAATCAGCTTGTATTTCTACATAGATATACTCTATACTATCTAATCCTTATAGTTAAAAAGCTTAAGTTTAGAGAAATACACATCTATTTTCTTAGAATATGAGCATAAGAAGTAAACAGGAAGTACACTGCTGTTTTTAGGTAAACTGAAGTTCCTTACCTTCGTTAGATACCATGGGAAAATACCATCATAGTTTTCGGGGACGCCAATTTTAACATTTGCCCCAGAGCATGGTGCAGATATATAAAGTACTGCCCACTGTGAAACAAGATATTAATTGTGTCTTTGTAGTAGCAGAGGGACAGTGTTCATGCAGCAACGTGATCTTATATATGAACAAAGTATGACAGGTTAAAGTAATAAAAAAAAGCCTTACTATGAGAGCTGCGATGAGCATTGGTGTAACTCCGCTCTCAGCCATGTGCCCCTGTAAATGGGATATATATCTTAACATTTCAGACCAACTGGTCTCAGCACAACAAACAACACAGTTGTCCTGTTACTGATGCACCACGATAGAATTCTTTCATACGAGAAGATTTCGCAGTTTTTAAACGTGCAACAGCCTGCACATGAATGCATAACCACGTATGAAACCATTAAATGCAACATCTGAGCCCACATTATAATCAGAAGAACAGAAGACCAAGAAAGTTGATTTGGAAGTAAATATGCTGTCTTTTATAATAAATCTGAAAGCAAAACATATTTCAGTGGAGAATTAATGTCTGACAAATATCTTGCATATACAGCTGTTAACCACTCACATTGAATTGCAGTCACAGTAATTCCCCAGAAACTCCTCTAGCTGCAATTAAAGCCTCTAAACTGTAAAAACAACCTTTGGGTATACTGTAGCTCAACAAAAGCAGATTGCGACAGTAATTAAGAAGGGAAAAGGTTTTATCAATCAGGTGGGAAAAAAAAATTAATAAAACCCATTCCCACTTTCAGCAAAAATGTTTCCTCTTACCTTCTCCGAATGATGTGTGTGCTCCCTCTGAGAGGTGTGAGAGGAGTTTAAATTGGGTGGAAAAATTGAGTGCTTGTACTCCTTTGGTGGATTAATGGTTAACACTTTGAAACAAACATGCTTAACTGCCAGTTTTCCTTCCTGCAAAACCAGTGACCATTGAGGTTCCATTGCACCAATAAGATCAAATGAATATTGATGAGGATGTAATTCACATACAGATTTACTCAATTTCTGTTGCATTATGCTGAATATGGTGCCTTGGGAATAATGACAGAAGAGATTTTATGAATTGTTTTTATATTTTATTGAAAAAGGAACTCAACGTAATCAAAGAATTTTCTAATCATGTCAAAGTTCACAAGACTAATATAACTTATTGCTTTACTCTGACATTCACAACCTGAATTCAGTGTTATGGAACAACATAGAATAACAGATGTTTTGACTAGTCTTCAGTAACTTGGCCAAGGCACGAACCTGCGTACCACACTTCAAGTAAATATGACTCCAGATTACCTAGCATTATTATCCTTTGCCTTGTCTTAGAATACGATGAGATGTATGTTGCATTCAGCATCATTCATATAATAGTATATACATCGACCCCCTGCGGTAAAGGAGCACAACAATAACCCAACAGCAAGGCAATTTTCGCAGCACATAGAAATAACAAGCCTTTGTGGATTTTTCATACATACTGATCATAATATGACGACAATATGTTTAAGGCAGACAATAAAATAAATGCAGGTTATCACCGTAATTATGATATAACTCAAACAACATCAGTCATTTCATTAACAACATCCTCTTTTTGCTTTTGGTTGGTGTTTAAAAAAAACAAAAATATATTTCAGTACAGCTCTGTTAGTCCTTTTGGGTTAGTGTTAAAACACACAGCATCTGGTCTTCAGAGGCCAAGGGAAAAATTATGTCCTTCTGTCCCATCTGTCACTCAGAGAACCGTTAGGTCATGGCAGGACTTTGACTTCTGCCTGAAAGCCATTTTCTTGTTCTTGCGCGCGACCATACGGCCCAAAAACCTTTTAGCCTTCTTGCCGATGCTCTCTCTACGTCTGCAGTTGGCCATGCGTCGTGCGTTCTCCTCCTTGCTGTCTTTCCTCAAGCGGATCTGTCTGACGATGCCCTCAAATAGGTCCTGCACATTGTGGTGAAGGGATGCGGACGTCTCTATGAACTTGCAGTCGAATACCACTGCACAGGCACTTCCCTCTGCAATCCAGAAAGCACGAAGAAAGGAACATTAATACCCCGAGGATGCCACATTTAAGAAAACTCATGCATTCAGACTGAAATGGGAAACTGTAAGCTTATAGAGGATGAATTAGTCCTAAGTCATGATAGTTATAAATATCTGGCAGGATATTTTGGAGAGGTTTGCAGAGGTATCTGAACCAACCTGAGCAGTCAACTGTAAAAAGTGGATTGACCCTACCAAAGTCAGTGACGCTCAACCATCTGTCAGATTTTGTCATGAAATGCCTCAAGCGTGGATTTGCTAAAGTTACTTCAAATCCATTTCCCATGACAGCACATTTTAGGCTCTATGATAAGTCTATTATACTCGCTTACCATCTACAGACACCTCTCTGGACCGCACCAGGTCACTCTTGTTGCCCACAAGGATTATGGGAATGTTCTCTGACTGCCTGGCCCGCCGCAGCTGAATTCGGAGCTCTGACGCCTTCTCGAAGCTTGATTTGTCTGTCACTGAATACACAATGATGTAGGCGTCTCCCATCCTCATGCACTGATCCTTCAGCCACTGACTGTTATCCTTCAGGAAAGAAACAGAGACTAAATTTAGCAACATACATGGTTGACTGCATCTTTTACAAATTCAATATGCCTGAATCAATGCAAATGGACAAACACTTCATTAATAATATATAACTCTCACCTGTTCCCAGATGTCATACAGCACAATGGACGCCTCTTCTTCATCCACCACGATAGATCTATCATAAGTGTTTCCTGAGGGAGAGAAAATAAATATTGTGTTACACACTGGCAGGGAAAGCAAAGCATCTCTTATCTGAGCAGTCGTGTTTGCTGTCAAAGTGTGTTGCTGCTTTTATCACTCTGATATTCTCACTTTTTTTTTTTTTTTTGTAGTTTACTCCTTAAAGTAGGAGGCTGATCATAGTCTGTGATCATGCCATCACTGGCCTTTTGTTTTTCCCTTGACATAATGCTATTGGATGTGTTTCTGACAGCTGGTACTCGCTGTATGTGGAAATAGCAATAATCAATGCATGAACACTCCCCGTACAATGCTGAATTAGACAGCTTTTAAGCTTCTGTGTGCCCTTTCAGTAAATTTAGAAAAAATCTGCACCCTTAGTTTTAAATCAGAAATAAGTGTAGTAATGTAAATTGTAAAAATTCATTTAAAATGTAATATTGGCTTACTTAATGCATTTCATTCGCCTTTTATCTCTAAGCATATGTTATATATTTCTAGTGTGTTTTGTTCAGTATTAAATAGACCAAAGCAATCTTTGACATGCCCATTTATCACATATCTTCACAGACAATGAAACATCTTCACTGTGTGTGTCTGAGAGTGTGGGTTGCTATGGTTGATGACTCATCCTCAGCATCACCATTTACCTGTTTCATCGCAGTCGTGACCAGCATCCTCAAATCCTCCAAAGACGCGCGCCAGGCTGGACTTGCCGACACCGTGCTCCCCGAGGAGAACCACCTTGTACACCTGGGACTCCGCTTCGCTGCTGGTGGAGATCACCGAGTCGGAGGAGTCCGACGCGCAGCTGCCCCGGTGCTGCTCGCTTGGGGAGTAGGACGTGCACCGCAATAAATTGGACAGCTCGTCGGTTTGTCCGGTCTGTGGCGTCGTGGCGCGCAGGTCCCGGTCGTCTACGGGCATGCTTCTCCTGTGTAGGTTTGGTAAATTCATGGGGAAGGGCACGCTCCCTCTCCTCTTGTCCATGTTCCGCAATTTGTCACCCTTGTTCAAAGTCATTGTGCTTCTACCGGGGATCTGTGGATAGATGTGCCATGCGTAAATATGTGATAATTTCAATTACATTTAAACGTCAGCGTCTACATAGAAATACAGTGGGAGGTGATTTTACAAATATGTTTACCATTGTAAGTCATATTGTAAAATGAAACAATTATCCCAAGTTTAAAATAAATATTAAAAAATGTTCGACCAGACCTGACCGCATATTTATTCAACTAAAAACAAAATCTGAATCAAAATCAAACTAAAGCTTGAAATCTCTCACCAGCAGGCCGTTAAAGACACTTACTCGGTGCTGAAAATTAAATCCAACGAAGGCAATCCAGTAATCCTTGGTTTGAAAAGTTGTTGTAGTCGAAAGGCGGTTTTGCTCGAGTCTGATCAGAGTCGCTGCTCGGGCTATATATACAGGAGTAGAGTGACGTCGGCAGGGATTCGCCCCGGAGATTCACGTCTCCGTTTATTATAGTGGTGCGTAACGGTAACATCATGCTGTGGAGGGGGTGTATGACTGGAAGAGCTGAGGAATCTCCCTTCCGCATCGCCAAATGGAGCTCACTTTTGAGGGGGCGGCCAGAGATGAGCCTTTGAAGAGGGAAAGCCCACTTAAAGCAGGAGCATAAATATTTAATATAAACTTAGGAGATGATTATAGAGGTGGTGTTATATCCTGATACTGTCACGATGCAAGATGTTCAGGTGCACACACTAAGCGAACACTCTAATCGAGACATGATGTCTTGTCTGGATCAAACTGATTAGGAGCATCATAGCCACTGCAAGGTGGAAGTCAATGCTATATAATATCATAGGAATTAGAGTGTGTTACTAATATAATATCTAGATAAACGTTAACGACAGACTTCCTATGACATGCACAAGATTTGTACATAGACTGTGGCTCTACACAGCCACATTTAAATTAAATTTCCTGAGCATATTTTTTTTTATTAAATAATGCACACATTTAGTGGTTATTGTGCTATAAATACATAAAAAATTCCAAATCCTGTTAATTATCATTCATATCATCCAGTAGCGCTCCACCACCCTGCTCTTTCAACGATGAAACCATTCGTGCATTTGCAGGTGTCTCCTTCTTAGCTGACAGGCCTGATCTATACTGATTATACTGTTTAACATTGCAAAGGGCTTTCACTTAAAAATGGTCTATGTCTCACGTTAATGCATAAAGACAAGGCGCCTTATGACACGTTAGCTTTCTATATTTCACCTCTGTATGTGTTGCTATGCTAAATATGGATTCAGCATATTTTGCATAAATTTCCTTGCTCAGAATCTGGCCAACAGCATGTCGGCACAACTGGTAGTAATATTGTTAAGTGCCACTTTCAAGCACATATTGTAGACTCTGAATAGTGTGTTGCTGCCCTCTTGTGGTTACATACAGGCAATATAGATGAACCTCTTGAACTCGACCATGATGTACGAGGTATTCAATAGTATACAGTATAATGATCGTGATGTAGGTATTACTACTATTAATATTTGTATTTTTTCTATGACTACTTAACACAGTTAATATTTGCTAAGATACACATATCAGAATTTTCTCTCTCCTTCATAAACAACCTCACACAGCTCACTTATTGTTTTTTCTTTCTTTAGCTGCTTGTGGAAGTGTGGATTAAGAAACATTTTTAAATCTTTAAAGACTTTCTAGTATTTTGAAATGACTTTAATTAAATTAAAACATATGCTCACTTAGATTTTTCCCCTTGTTTTATATTTCCAAACCCACGTGGTGTTCTTCTTGGGGTCCATGTATATTAATTCAGTTCTGGTCTTAAAATATTAAACTTTGGATGTGTTGACATGTGCTGTCTATGAGTGGCTTGTTAAAATATTCATGGTAACAGCTTGTAGAAATATTTTGTAAATATTACAGTGTGTCAGAATTGTGATCACATACTTTCAGCCCAGCTATGTTTCAGCTATCCTAGCTCAGATCATATGAGTTTCCAACAGTTCACAAAAAGGAACTTGCCAAGGTAACACCTCATGGCTTAAAAAACACCTTAGGGCCATGGCCGTAGATGACTGATCACTGCTAATGTAAGTTACTCCAGATGTGATGTATTTATTATGTTTCCAAAATCCAGCGGAGAGATGACAGAAAGTTTTCCCACCATGAATCTACTTCAAAATCTGTCTTCAGTGTTTTTTTTCTTGTTTTTTTTTTATTTTTTTATAAAGAAATAAAATGTTTGAACATTACATGAACAAAGATATCATATTTCAAATATCCTAAAAATACCCTTAAAGTGGACAATATTCTTATTCAGCCAGAGAAAATAAGACTGAATCTGCTACTGTAAACTATTCTCAAACAGGACATTATGTCTCCATCTAATGCTCATTTCAGAAATATAAAGTAAATGTAAAAAATGAAGTCAATATAAAAGTTGTCTACATTTAGTAAATGAATAAAGCAATATGCTGTAGATTACCTGAATTAAACCTTTTTTTTTTCATTTAAAAAACAGGACAGCCCTTTGGATCTGTCAGAAAGTTTATTTTTTAATAAACTTTATAAATGTTTATAAATTAATTAATTTAATTTAATGCTGAATTAATATAAATATATTATTATAATTTTAAAATTTGTATTAATTTTTTTTTAATATTCTAAATCCTCAAGTCCTCCCATTTCACCTCATCTAGCTCCCTGCTGTGCTGCCTAAATTTAAAAACTGAAAACTTATAAAATACATTCTAACACTTT
>VVAS01050188.1:0-10722 GCA_015103295.1 Ptychochromis oligacanthus
TTTGCTTTGTTTTTTGGTGGTCTGGGAGCAGACACCGTCTCTACAGGGATGTGGTTTTGGAACAAAAAAAGATGCATAAGTTTGCTGACTTTGCCCAAAAGTAACTTTTTAAAAACCCTTATCCCCCACAAGTTATACTTGTACTAGGTGTAAACAATGTTTCACAACATTAATAGCTTCATTCATGTTGTCATTTTTTAAATGTATTTGCTCTCTATAATTCTGTCTTAAACTTGTTGTTTTTTTTATGTTTCTTTGTGTTTCTAGCGTTTTTTTCCTTCTGTTTTCCCCATCTCTGTCATCATGTTTAGCATTAGTTATTTTTTCTTTTGTTACTTTCTGTTTTATTTTGAAAGTTAGTTTTCCTGTTCATTTTTTTTTTCCATTTCTAAGTTTGTTATTTTTCCTTTTTTCTACCTCCAGCAGTTTTTGTTATTTTTTCCGTAAGTTTGTTTACTTCCTGCCTGTCCACCTCTGTGGTGTCCTGCATTTAGGTCCACTTAAAAACTTGGCTCATTCCCAACAAACAGATCAATCCAGAGTGCCGACATGAACAGTGTTTCTGGCTCATCAGACTGGAGCACTAAACAACTGCCTTCTTTATTCACATTATGGATACAGTAAGCTAAAAAAAAAAACAAAAAAACAAACAAACTGGAAAGCACATTTATTTACATCTTTACTTCAGGAAAGACAAGACAGACAACTGTGCTACACAGCTGAAAGTTGTAAACCTTTACTGTAACACGAACAGCTTATATTTTTCCCCTTTTGGCTGTTGAGTTCCTCTTTGGGGGCAGGGGTGGGAGAGCCACCATCTTTAGCATTTCACTGTTCTCACACAGATTTCTTTTTTTTAGGATTCTTTAAGTGCAATGTCTCTTGTTAGTCTAGCATCTTGTAGATTGTAAGACTTACAGTTACTGAATAACCATGAAAGCTTGGAAAGTTGGAAAAATATTTTTACAATTAGTTGTCTGAATATCTTCTTAAATGATGTATATGTAATTACTTATGACCTGATTGGCATGTCCTTTCTGATCAAGCTGGCTACGCAACAGACTACCTGAAACAAGTCGTGTGACTTGTATAGGCCTACTTTTAAATCATGCCACCTAAGTTTGCATCTTTTGGTGAACATTGCTGCTGTTGGGTAACACATGAATGCAGGCAAACAAACATCAAAGTCAGATCATTGCCTTTTTTTCACATTCCACCTTGTTGACTATGAATTATAAATGCACTTTAGAGACTAGAGGCTTTTGTTCTTGTAGGAGAAGCTGAATTCCTTTCCCTCTATGGTCGCATCTCCCTTAAATAGCCACCAAGTCTCAGAGATGGCATTACTTCAGTTTCAAATCTCTTTTGTCACAACAGCTATTTAAATATTACTTGAGTGTTCTTTCAAATAAACTCAGATATGTACATATTTAATGGTTATCATCAAAGCACATTGGACCTCATACAAAAAGCTTTTGTATTTTCATCCTAAATCTCTTAAGTTTGTTCAGTGTTAGTCACAAAGCTCTTTCAACTCTGTAATCCTGTTATGAAACTTGTTTCAGCCTAAATAAACTGTTCATGACGGAGTGAATATTTGTGAGATCATTAGCATAACCAAAATGTCCACACAAGGCCACCTGTGAGCTGCATATTATTGTAAGTGTTGGTATATATGTGTTTTTTAATCAAAACGAAAATGCTCCACAAACAAATAATATCTAGCAATCACCCATGCTGTGAAAACCCGAGAAGGTACATGAGTAGTCTTGCCAACCTCTGAACCCTATTGGCTCAATTTTGGCTTAAGACATCAGTCTGCATGGCAGTCCAATGCTAGTGGACTGCCGAAAATCATACTGTCAGCTGTCAGTGCCTCAAATTCAGGCTGCTGTCGTCTTCAGATTGCCAACCTAACCAACGCTAGCACAGTGATTTCATGCTAGGGTGCTCCTGAAAGTCTCCCCATAAATAAACTCTGTAGCAACACTGAGTCTGAGTTGAGTAAGGCAGTCTCTCAGAGAGTTACTTTGAAAAATAGGCAAAGCAGACATTTCAGGTTGTAAGAAGTGCAAGGAGTTGAACAGGCATTAAGGCAAGACAAGGTGCATGCTGGTATCTTGTTGTATCTGCTGGTACTGGTTTTATCTGATTAGGTAGGATTCAGGAAATTCACAGGTGCTGATAGACTACAGGGTCTGATGACTGATGGGAAGCAGATGTGCATGGGAGAATCTAATCAGGTGATGAGCTAAAATGGAAAATCCTCAGAGGACAACCAGTGGGCAGTGAGGATATGCATGGTTTAGAATGGCAGCACACTGATTTTGATGCAAATCTTAAGACACTGACAGGTGCTTAACCAGTAGGTCTTTAAAAAAATAAACAAAATACATCAGCAGTACATATTTCCTCTAAAATAGCATCAAGACTTTTTAGCTTAAAGATTAAAGTTCTTAATGTAGGGATATTAAGCTAGACTGATAAATCTACCACCAGACCTCCACACATACGTGACATCATACACACATTGCTCAAGAGTTGTCGGCCATACTGCATGTGGTACAAACTCCAGTCATAAGGGGAAAAATGTATTCCCCAACCGATTGGTGAGTGGTTTCTGGAGGTTGCTGGCTGTTGCCACATGAAATCGGTCGCAAAGAGGATGCTGTACCAAACCTCTCCGTGTGATTGGTCTGGTTCTGAGCAGATAACTGCGGTCGCCTGTAGTTTGCATGGAAGATGCTTACTAGTCTGCAAACACTCGCTAACTTCTTGCCAAGCATTAGTAAAACTTGAAAAAGTGTGACCCAAACTGGAAACGGAGAATGTTCAAATTAGAAGTTGTGCCTCAAAGCAGTAGCTGGTCGGTAAATACACATTTTTCCCTTGCGACCGGTGGTTGCCGGATGGTCAGGGACTGCTCTCTAGGCCTGTGTGACTGGGGCCTTTTTCACTTTCTCAAAATGCCAGACAAGTTAATGTCACATGATTAGCAAACATGTGACTCAAAAACCTCAGTAGGGCATGCTGCTCCTTGTGCTGGTACTGAATGCTGGCATGTCATGACAACTGTAGCTAGGTAGCCTACTAATTAACCTTTTGTTAGCTGCATTTGTTGGCTGAAAATGCTTTAATGTTTGTTGTAAAAAAAAAAAAAAATGCAATCCTGAGGAAAACATAGTTGCTAACTAGCAATGTGGATTAGATTTTAGATTCCGCCAATACCACATGGATATAGTGGATGTGCTGTCATGAAGAAAAATACTTTTTGGAGAAGGTTTTAAAAACCTATAAATAATATCTTTTCTACCTCTAGCCCTTTGCATGGTGCTTTAACATACAGCGTAGTCCTTTAGCCACTAGAGCTAAAGGACTTTGTGTTATGCTGTAGTGGCTATGACCACATTTGCTAAACCATGATTGGAAAGACACTGTTGATGGAGTGTTTTGTTCCACATTTAAACTGTAACTAAAAATTAAACAACTATATGATTATTTCTATTTTGTTTCTACTCTTCTTCACACAGAAACCCAACGGTGCTACACCAGTTCTGCTGCCCAGCCCCAGAGGCTCCTGAGGGGGAGACCTCTACTGCCTGTGTCCCCAGGTAAGATGGCTGCATCCTTGTAACATCTGCACTAATGTTTCTTTTTTCTTAATTTCTTTATTTTGAACACTTTTATTTTCTGTAGATTTTAATTGCAGCCACATATCATGCATCCTCTTAATAGCAGTGCTGCAGTAGTTACACTAGTCAACACAAGTACCCCAGCAGTGGTATCTAAGTTGAAGTGGTTGTAAATGCTTCAGATTGTTCCAGGACAAGGTGAATTCCACCCCCTCCATGATCTCATCTATCTTAAATAGCCACCAAGTCACAGAGAGGGAGTCACTCCACACGGTTTTAAATGTCCTTTGTCACAACAGCTTGGGTTTTGGGTCTTATTGAGGTTGAGACTGAGATTGTTTCCTGAGCGAATTTAAGATACACCGGATGCAATTTGTTATTTCCAAGGAGTGGTAGTGTTGTGTTTGTCAGACTACTGAGATAAACACAATGAAACACAGTAATACGATCTATATCAGTAATATCCCATCTTCTGGACAATGGTCAAGTAGTTGTGAAGCTGTGCACATTAAAACTGAACAACTGGAAAAATATTACATTGGATTTAGTAGGCAAAGCAGGATGGTGATGTTGATATCACACGCAAGTGATAGAGCTGATGTTGCCACCTAGTACTGGTGTATAAATTCCAAACACACTCTTTCATTTAAATAAAGTTTTCCATGCAATTTAAAAGCTCTGACATTAGTTTGATGGGGTAATTTACACCCACTGTCCTGGGAAATATGAAAAACAGCAACTAATAATTAGCTGCTGTAATGACTGTACTTTTGTAGGATTATTTTGGCCAGCCAGTTTTGAGGGTGCATAATAATCAATATTTAATGTTTTACAGGGAGTCTATAAGATGTATAATTAGACAAGGAAGAACAAAAAAAATAATAATGAATGGCTTTGACAAGGTATTATCTGGCCCCTTTCAAGCAAAATTGACAGTGCCTCCTGCTTATATTTTTCCAAGTGCACTCTACCACCAGAATTTCAAAGAAAATTATGATATTCATCTAGCCAAGGCACATCAATAGCAATTAAGCCATCCACCCCAAAATGGTTTGTTTGTTGTTGACTGCACGTTTCACAGGATTGCTTTGCTGCATTGTCTGAGCTTGGCAGAAAATAGCAGATAAGCAAACGCCCATTCATAGCAAATCATAGCCCCTGCAGTGCTGGACACAGTAAGTGGCAAAAGGCTGCAGACCAGCGCAATCACACTTTAAACACCTCTGAGGCCTGTGTGGTTGAGAAGTTGGGAGAGCAGTGAATATTACCAGGTTTATTTGCTATTTTAAAGAACAGCAAAATGAGCCTCATAAAGCCTGCTGACTTACTCAAAACCCACATGTCCTACTGGATCTGTTGTTACAAAAGTCACTTCATGCCTTTATTAAATACATGCACGGATTCTATTGGCAGGGGCGAAAAGTTCACAGGAGTGACTCTCATAAGAACAAAACTTGGGAGGTGGGGGACTTCAAAGTGTAGAATTGATCAAGTTCACCAGCTTGAACTTTACTTGATAGAAGGTGTTTGGGGCTGTTGTGTTTTGTTATTGTTTTGTGCTTTGGGGCCATTAGCAAAAGGTACAAGCAAAGTGCACAACAGAAGGTCCTTGCTAACTTGTCAACCCCTCCATCCCTGCAAAACACCCCCTCCCCTCGGTGCCAATCTCAGAAGCAAACCACTTCAAAGCAGGACTCTCTGGGGCCCACACAGAAAGCAGCTTGTGGTTTTGTCCTTTCTTGTTTGTTCCTGTTGCGTCTTATCTGTTTTTGAGAGCTGTATTCTGTTGTTGCTGTTGATTTCTATATTTCTGCATTGTTGTCAGTGATTTGTTGATCATTTACTCACATGGCCTCACTACATCACATAACTCCACATGGCACCCACACCTCATTGCGTCCATCACCATTCATGCTCACTTCATTCAAGCTTGTCTCTTCACTGTGGTCATGCTAAGTCCAAAAGAGTCATGTATGAATATTACCATGTAACTAAAGTCTAAGTATGTTTGTAAAACTACCATAACACATATTGTGTGTACTGTAGGGTCTTTCCCATGCTGGAATCTGGTGAGCCTCCTTGTTGACACATGTAATGCATCTGTGTTCATGTGAAAAAAAAGGTTCTTATCATGTTGCATGCTTTGGCTTGGCAGTGATCAGAACATAGCTCCCTGTCTGTGTGTGTGTGGGTGTGTGCTGATGTACATTTATGCGTGGTAGTGTTTCACTGTGGTACACACAGCATAAATTAGATAATGTGCATATAATGCAGGGAAATATACAATACTGTCCACCAGGTCAGCAAGAAAAACCATAGTAATAGACTGCCATATCACCTGTACTGAAGCCTAGGATTTCTTGCTTGTTTTTCCTTGCATATTTGTAGTTCCTAAGGCTGAAGTATGCCATATATGCACTCACTGGCCACTTAATTAGTTACCCTTTGCTAGTCTTGCGTTGGACCCAGTTTTTGCCTTCGGAACTGCCTCAATTTTTTCCGTGGAATAGATTCTCTGAAATTCTGGCCCATATTGACATGATAGCAACACACAGTTGCTCCTGATTTGTTTGCTGCACATCCATGATGTGAATCTCCCGTTCCACCACATCCCAAAGGTGCTCTACTGGACTGAGATCTGGTGACTGTGGAGACCATTTGAGTACAGTGAACTCATTGTCATGTTCAAGAAACCAGTTTGAGATGATCTGAGCTTTGTGACATGGTGCGTTATCCTGCTGGAAGCAGCCATCAGAAGATGGGTAAACTGTGGTCACAAAGGGGTGGACATGGTCAGCAGCAATACTCAGGTAGGCTGTGGGGTTTACACAATGCTCAGTTGGTACTAAGGGGTCCAAAGTGTGCCAAGAAAATATCCCCCACACCATTACACCACCAGGAAACTGAGGCTACAATTTGCATGTGCTCATAGCCTGAGCTACTGATACAAGGCAGGATGGATCCATGCTCTCATGTTGTTTACACCAAATTCTGACCCTACCATCTGAATGTCACAGCAAAAATCGAGACTCATCAGACAAGGCAACGGTTTTCCAATTTTTTATTGTGCGATTTTTTTGAGCTGGTGTGAATTGTAGCCTCAGCTTCCTGTTCTTAGCTGACAGGAGTGGCACCCGGTGTGGTCTTCAGCTGCTGTAACCCATCTGCTTCAGTGTTTGATGTGTTGTGCATTCAGAGTTGCTCTACTGCATACCTTGGTTGTAACAAGTGGTTATTTGAGTTACTGTTGTCTTCATATCAGCTTGAATCAGTCTGGCCATTCTCCTCTGACCTCTGATATCCACAAGACATTTTTACCCAGAGAGCTGCAGCTCACTGGATATTTTCTCTTTTTTGACCATTCTCTGTTAACCCTAGAGATGGTTGTGCAGGAGAATCCCAGTAGGTCAGCAGTTTCTGAAATACTCAGACCAGCCCGTCTCGCACCAACAGCCATGTCATGTTCAAAGTCACTTAAATCACCTTTCTTCCCCATTCTGATGCTCAGAACTTCAGCAGGTCGTCTTGACCATGTCTACATGCTTAAATGCTCTGAGTTGCTGCCATGTGATTGGGTGATTAGATATTTGAGTTAATGAGCAGTTGAACAGGTGTACCTAACAAAGTGGCCGGTGAGCATATGTGTATAACTGGATTAGACAAGAATGTTATTTGGAAATTGTGAGAAAATTCAAAAATGTTAAAAATCTATATTGATAGTGCAGTATAATTCCATTTTGTTCTTTCGTTTGTTTTCCCTTCTATTTGGGAGATAATCCTTAAATTTTTTGACTTACAGTTCTACAGGTTCTTTCTTGGATGTACAACTCTATTTAAAAAAAAAACAAAGTTTTCAAAATATATGCTCATTTTGAATTTAGCGCCACCACCAACTGCTGTAGTTTTGTGAAGTGTTTTCCTATTCTTGCTTGATTTAAGATTTCAGCTGCTCAACAATTCATGCCCTTCTTAAGATTTTTTTGACAACATGCCAGATTTTTTTCAGGCAGACCAGTTTAGCGTACAGACTCTTTTAACTATGGAGTCATATTTTTGCTATAAATGTAATATGTGGTTTGGCAATGCTCATATAAGTCTTCATTTGGATGACACCATATGTATTTCCATAACCTGTATATAACGTTCAGCTTGAAGAGCCTTCAGAGATGTGCAAGATCCCCATGCCATGTGCTATATTGCACCTCATGTCATCACAGATGCATGAAGGATTTCCAAAAGAAATGAAAACTTTGTTTCATCAGACCACAGAACAGTTTCCATTTTACATCAGCTCATATGAGCTTGGGCTCAAAGAAGGCATTCTGTTTATAATTAAATTTTAATTTTACACTGCATCCCACCTTTTTGGGAAATAGGGTTTTAATCTGGGTGTAAAATGCTTCTATAGATTCAGTTTTTTTAGCTATGGGCTACTTGAGCCTTGTGTTTTTAGCCTTTTTGTTTCCATTTTGGTAAACTGATAATATTACAAGTATGCCAAATAAGGCCAACAGGAACTTCTTAGTAATGGAGCAGTGGATATACAAGTTGACAGGAGCATCTTTATTTGGTGGAGGATAATTCATAATTGACATGAGAGATAATCGAAAACTATAAGTCACACTTAACTGAAAAATATTTGTGTTGCGCCTGTCTGTTGTGATTCAATGGAATTATGACAAGGAGCGTGAAATTTGATGCAAACTGCAAATGTTGCAAAACCATATTGAAACAAGAGTGAGTGGACTGGTTGTCTTTAATGATAAAAGGGCTCCACAGCAGAAAAGACCTCATTAACATATAAAAAAGACAACTCATTGCCTCGCTGTGCATTGCCTCCACTTCAAGATGGAATGAAGCCTTCGTTCACTCACTAAACCTGACAGACAAAGTGCAATCATTGATATTTCATTAGCACCGCTCTTTCTACTGAGAGTAATTCCAGCCTCTGTGTCAGAGGGGTCAGCTCAGAAAAGGGCAGCACCATGAGCCTCTACAAGAACTAATTGTCCTGACTTGAATCTGTGCTTGCTCTTGGTTTGTGTTTGTGGTTTGTGTTACCTAAGGAGGTTTTTTTTCTGATTAGCCAGGAAGCAGGAAACACGCAGATATTAATAACACGGTGTATATGGCATCATTTAAATGAGCAGAAAGTGGGAAGTTGAGAACTGAAAAGAAAAGTGAGGATTTTACTGTCACATATAATGAGGACCCTAAGGAGACTGGAAATTCATCGTGACAGTGTGGTCACTCTTGCCCAGCATTAAGGAGGCTCCAGAGGGTTTTGAGACGATAGGTGATCTGTATTCGGGGTCACAAAGTCAGATCTATAATCAGTCATAGGAGGAGGTGATTGGAAGGGGTGGCCATAGCCTTTCAATTAGTAGCGTGAGCCATCTTCTGCTGGAATGTGCTAAACTTGCACTCGAGAGTACTGTTGTTACTTTAACGGTCCCATAGGGTACCTTAAGGTTGACTTTCTGCTTTGCAGCAAAACTGAGAAGTGCTATAGTCAACACACAGGGCCCTGGGAACCTCATAAATGGAAGGAAAACATTATTATTAGAATATTGTAGCATAGCAGAAGATGACACTCAGAAAGATCCTTGGTGGGTGAGCTGCAGGTAGAATTATTATCTTTTGCTGTGTGTGTTGATGCAAAAGGTCTCTTACAGTACATCGGTACAATGATTGAACTTTATTTGAGGTTTAAAAACCAGTAGGCTTCAAATACACACCAATCATGGAATCTCGGCGAGTCACCAGTCTCAAGTGGCTTAATTTGAATGGTACTACACAAAAACATTGTGAAAGTCACTTAAAAACCCTCACAGTGCATACATTTTCTTACAGGGAATGTTCACTCTTGCCCCTGAAGTATTTTTTGCAGATGGTGGTAACAGTAGTGGTGTTCTGTTGTTCAGTAGGAGGCATATTGTCAGCAGGTACATTGGGAGGTGTTGCTACTACCAGCAAATCAGTAACAGTACACCAACTTTCTCAGCTCTGTTCTGTTTAATAAATTGTTAGATAGGGTTGATTAGAATTGCCACCTATAACTTACAAAGTCACTTGTGCAAGTTCTGGCACTCTGCAGCAGAAATGCCCCAGACACAGGGCACATAGCAACCATAGAGACTGAATGCACAGAATTATACTATTGAAGTACATTCATCAGATGAATCCAGGTAAAAACATTTAGCCCATGTTTGTTTTCCTTCATCTCTCATAAAAGAGTAGAACAGTTGGAAAAGATAAAGGTAGCTCATATATATCAAACCGCTTTCCCACAAAATGCCAGCTGTCGGTGTCGGTAAATGTCAGTCATGCAGATATTGAGATATGAACTGCTTTTGCTCAGTTAGGCATATTCCATATTCCTCGCACTTAGTCATTGATACAAAGCACATGTAAAAATTGTAATACATGTTGTGCAATAATCAGCTGTTCCATTATGTTAGATTAACAAAGAGGTGACACCATGAGTGCAGTGAGTCACGAGTTTGATGACCTTCCCCTTTCATACTAGTGCAGATGACTGAGTTAATTGATTCCCAGCTTGCTGTTAAAAATAAGACCATTGTGTGGAAAATCTCAAGGGAGCCAGTTTATATGTTTAGTGAGTGAGCTGTCACTTGTTATGTTATAATAAGTGTAGGCAGTTACTTTAATGGGGCAAATGAAATAATATCGGAGCAGTCCTTTATTACATGTTCTTGACCAATTCCACTAGTTAAACAGAGGGACAAAAGCCTGCCTCTGATAAAAGCCTGCTTCAGACATGTATCTGTTGCCTTTTTCCGTTGAGGTAAATAAAAGCACCATTTGAGGAAATATGGTATAGCAAAATTTGACACTATTTAAAGGCAATTCCAGTGTTTTTGCTCGGGTAATTATCCTCCAGTAAACTTTAAAAAGCTACAAAATACACAAAATCTAATGTCAAATTATAGCAAAAAACTGCATTTTTATACATGGAAGATAAATTTATGACACTGAGTTCAACTTTGGTAAACCTGACAAAGAATTTACATCACTGACCAATACCAAGCCCGCTGTTTTGACAGTGTTTGCCTTAGAAATTTGGTGT
>VVAS01050190.1:0-13403 GCA_015103295.1 Ptychochromis oligacanthus
ATATATATATATATATATATATATATATATATATATATATACATATATATATATATACATATATATATATATATATATATATATAACAGTTTCGACTCTTCTGAGAAGGCTTTCCACGAGGTTTAGGAATGTGTTTATTATTATTTATTGATTTTATTCACCTCTGGCCATGGAAGTGATTGGAACACCTGAATTCAATATTCAATGATTTGGATGGTTGAGTGAATACTTTTGCCTATATATATAAGGTCGTCCAATAACCGGAGGGTTGCCAGTTCGATTCCCGCTCTTATGCCAGGCATTCTGCCATTGGGTCCTTGGGCAAGACACTTTACCCACTTTGCCTCCAGTGCCCCCAACACTGGTGTATGAATGTGAATGAATGTTTGGTGGTGGTCGGAGAGGCCGTAGGCGCGAATTGGCAGCCACGTTTCCATCAGTCTGCCCCAGGGCAGCTGTGGCTACAGATAAAGCTTGCCACCACCAGTGTGTGATTATGGAATGAATGAATAATGGATTCAATGTAAAGCACTTTGGGTGTCTTGAAAAGCGCTTTATAAAATCGATATGAAATCTAATCCATATATATATATATATATAATGGATTCGATTTCATAAACAACTAGTCAAATAACTACTTTAACTAATGACTACTGTACTAGTCGAACAGGAAGGTGTTTGGCCGGAAGCAGGCAGACTCAAAACAGTGAAAAGTCATTCAACATCAGGCTTGAATTGTATTTCCCAAACATTAGCAAATTGCAGGTCATACCTGAAAAAAGTGTAAGTCTATGGCAGTCAAACCCTGAGATTTAGGTATACTTAAGGCAGTGATACATTACACTGAGGAATTTTCCATGGCTATTGCTGAGAAGTTATTTCCCCTATTCTTGGGAGATGTTGTTCCTGGTAGTGGTTACACAAATAATCCCAGCACCAGGCTCTTAAGTCATAGGCCTTTTTTCATTAAAATTAAACAGAACTTCAAGATTCCTACAGTAGCATAAATCAGGCTTGTTATGTGGATCCAATTATCACCACTTTGAACAAACTGTATCGCTCCTCCTGTCAAATAGCCAAAAGGAGTCCAAATTAGAGTTGCTATGTACACTCTGCTCCCCATTAGGACTAATCTGCAAAAGTTTCTGATATTAAAGAACGGAAAAAAAATAGTTTTCAAGTTTCATGTTGTGCATCTGGTTCCACAACACTATAGTGCAGTGTTTTCTATACTCCTGGAAAGGTGCACTTACAGAACTAGGGCTTGAGTGGCGGCGTAGTTTGGGGGACTCTTTGCCGGCAGATGAGCTCTTGGCATTGATACAGGCATTGTTCTCAGAGTGGACCCTCTTCACCTGGCTGGCGGGCTTCTCAAACGGGTCGAAGCCGCTCTGCGTGCGCTGAACTCTCACTTTCTTGTCTTCAGGGATGGTGTCCAGGGGCTTGATGACCGAGTCTGTTCCCTGGCAGCTGCGTGTGGACATCTTTGTGACACATATCTGTCAAGAAAGGGAAGAGGAAGAGAAGAGAAGAAAGGAGGGTGAAGATGAAAGTGAGCATTAAGGGAAAAAAAAAATCCATCTGCGATTACCAGTGTTCAGCCAAAAAACTGAAAACTGCGTGCCCGTCTTCCAGATCCTGCCTGTTTTTCATCTCTCTGTCAGCCTGGGTCTCTTCTCTCCCTGTAGAGCCTCACTGCTACCTCTCTGCTAGGATGAGAGCCTTTTTATCTCCATCTCTCTTTTCTCTGATCAAAACAGCTCCAGCCTCCGTCGGCTCTGCTGCACATGCACTCACCGCCGGCTGCTGCTGCCGCTGTCCCCATACTGCACGCGCACATGGTCCCACCTTATCTCTGACACACATCTACACATTCAGACAATTGTGCAGACACGCTATAGAATGTCTCCAACACGCCCACCGAGCACAGCCCCCCAACACTCACCAACTATTTACAACACAAAGCACCTTACCAGCTGCTCCTCCACCATGGACTGTGTATACAGGACACAAAAGACCCAGGCAGCATGACATGTTTTGCCACGGCTCCATTCAAGATTAAATATTTAGGTTCGAACTCCCCAGCAGGAAGAAGTTCTAATTACTCTAACACACAAGGAGGAGTCATCTTGCAGCTCACTGGCTTGCTCTTTACATGGGCCAGGTTTCATTGGACACAATGCAGTTTTTTTTCACTACACAAGTCTCCTTCTCTATCACGCTAATGTGATAAGCTCTTATAAAAGAACAATATAAAAGCACCAGCCATTGACTGGGGGGTTGAGTTACCACAGATTACTGCAAACCAGATCCAGGGTGCATCACAGTACTGTTCAAAAGTCTTGAGCCAACCCACATTTCTTTATATTTTGCCTCCGTAGAGTCAGACTTTTTTTTAAAGTGCTCTTGAGCAATAGTTCTCCAGGCTTTCAAAGTTTTTCTTTGGACATTGGCTGCTTTTTCACTCATTTAAAAGTACAACTATGAGTTAGTTAAAAAGCTGCAAAGCTGCCTACCGCTGGTAATAATGACATCCTGTGATTCTGACTGGCAACCTACAATAATGCTGCTTTCACTTCTACACTATAGCTGTTTTAGCTAAACAGTTTTAGCTTCATACTGGCTGGATGAGCAACCTCAAAACCTCAAATCCTACAGGTCTCAGTTAAATTATTTTAGGTGTCACATTTAAAAGTTGACAAGATATTCTCAAAAGCTCAGCAACTCTGTTAATTATCATCATTTACACTTGAACCATCTGCAGCTGAAAAAATCACCAATCACTCAACCCTAATTCAGAAAGAAGAAAGTTAGTTGACTTGATAAAAAAAAAAATCGCAGACCTGCACACAACATGAATCCAAACATTTTTAGTCAGACGTACCCACACAGGCTAGTCAGATGATCCCCACTACACCTTCATCAACATTTTCCTACTTTCAAATATGTTTATATATAATATATACATTTCAAACTTAAGCATATTTAACATGATAAATTATATAGAAGTCAATATTGTCACTTTTCTTACAATCAGACAGACCTATAGCACATCTAATAAAACAATTTGTAGTTATCTATATTGCCTACCCTGTATAAAATATATAAAACATTCCAACCATTTATCAATTACTTGCAGCGTTAGAATTAATCTAACTATCTATGTTGACCATTCTTCCATTATTTGGTCAAACAATTTAGTAATTTCATTTAGAAGCAGAATTAATCAATATTTATAATTATCCAATTTTAGCTAACATTTTAACATTTTATCTGGTCCCCTAAGTACTGCACCTATTCCAAATATCTATTCTGACTATGTATTCAATATCTAGCTAACTATTCCCACCGTTTAGCCATTTCAATTAGCATTGTAATTAGACCCCAACTGATATATCAGCCAATATTAGCTATTTGCCAATATATTATAATGGCTGATACATGAAAATTAAAGAAAAGTAAAGAAGAGAAAAAAGAAACACCCTTCAACCATGTTATGAGTGTTGATGTTGCATCAACACTCATAACCAGTGGGCACTCCGGTAAACAAACTTCTCAGAGAGTCAGGCAGAGTGTAAACAACTTGTTGTGACAATAAAACAAGATTGTTTTTTAACTGCATTGTTGTATTATTTCAGCAAGAGCTCAAATAACTACACACAACAAATGTGAGGGAAATCTGTTTATGTTTTGTGTGTCTGAAAGAAAAAAAAGAAAGAAAGAAAGAAACAATCGGCCAATATATCGGATTTTGAAATCCCAAAATATCGCTATCGGTCTTAAAAATCCTATATAGGTCAGGATCTAACTGTAATTGTTCCAGCCATTTTTAATGAGCATTTATGCAATGCTTAAACTATTAAAACAACATCAGTTACTTTAGGCTAACAATTTAACCCTTTACTTTATCTAATTATTTAAACCTGGTTTGAATAGTCTGCCACTTTAGCTAATGTTTTTCAATCATCAGTTGTGGCTGACTCAATGAAGACGATTCTTCTTTCAATCAAATTAATATTTATATATATATTTTTTTTCATATTAGCTGACCTAATATTTCCACATATTTCCTCCAAAGTTAAGAAATGGGGCCATTTTTATTCAGAACATTTCAAGCATGAAATGAAATTCCAAGAGAGGGAGTGACATAAGAACACGTTTAGGCAAATGAGCATGGAAAATGGGCCAAGAAATACACAGGAGTGAGATGCTGGGAAAATAAAAAGAAATGAGGAGTTTGGAAGCAGACATGGTAATGAGGCAGCCAGGCTGTCATAAACATGAGTCCCATGCATATCCAGCATGTCCTCAGTGACAGCAGTTGTCATCTGGAGCAGCACATTAAACTAACAAAAACAAATACAGTCATTTAGGACCTATCACACTACAAGGCATCAATACTTGATGAGAGTGTCTGGGAAAGGATATGTTTAAATATGTCTAGGTAACAGCGCCACATCAGAGAATCATGGGAAACCAGGGGACATGGCATGATGGCATAAAGCATACCTACATCCTTGAAAACAGATAAACATAAAGACTTAAATGGTTAACACACAAGTGAGTGACAGGTTTCCGAAATCCCGCACGATGGTATTGACTGTCTTACCCAACTTTAAAAATTAACCAATGACAATGCCTGAGCCTAGTATATTTTGTTTCAAGCAAGCACTTTCAGCAGTTGACACAACATGTAACCAGCAACAGAGGTAGGAAGTAACCATCAACTTGAAGTGTACTTTATTTGGCTTTATACCACTACTACATTCCAGAAGGAAAGACTGTTTTTACTCTACAACACTTATTTAGTGTCTTCAGATAACTTCTTTTCTCTAACAGTCCAAAACCCAAACATTTTTAAGTTACATCATGCTACAAAGAAAATATTCACCACTGGAAAAACACATTTTTACTTATGACTAAAACTGCTACAAATAATTTAGCATTTTTTTCTATATTATAATGGCCACAATAACTTATGTAATGGATCTGAATAACCCTTCCACTGCAGGCGATCAAGCACGTCACGTGTGTGATGTGATCTAAGTCAGCCTAAGGGTGTGCATGGACACGCCGCTTTAAGTGTGTTGAGTTTCCTAGAAAGTGCCCTTTATAGGCGTGTTCAAAGCTAAAGCGCCACACTACACCTCTACCACACCAAAGCAGATCTGCCCTCCTACTACCTCTTCTGGGGAATGAAAGTTTTCTAAATGTTTATATGTGGTCCTGTGTTGAATGTTGCTTCATTGCCAGACTTTCTGTTGAGTGTTTGGAACAGAACACACCTGTTAGCTTTAATATTGTGTCACTGGTGTCATTAAACACACTAATGCGTAGATACAGTGAACTTTTTCAACACCCAGATCTCACCTCCACAACATATTCACTGCAATAATCATTCATCTGCATGAAAAAGAATTCATCTCAGTCACTACGTTACAGACTTTCATTAGAATAACACCCAAATAATCCAGTTGCCATGTGTGAGTCACATCATTTCTGGCTAGGAAGAGATTATACAGGCTGCTTTCTTGCTTAATTGCAGTCATGACCCCTGAAATAGATAGCTGAACTAATGAATGGATAAATGTTCAATACTGAATCCACACCAAACTTCACATCTAAAAGCTAAAATGGAAAACTGTGTGGGTAAATTAGAAGGCTAAAATGTGCTGGCTGCCAGTGGTTGCACGTGTCACTTCTAAAACTACTGAGATTAAAATAAGCAGCGTGGATCCAAAACTCATGGAGCTGTTACACATGGCTGCGCTCTGCAAAAGAGCCAGCAAGGAGAACATCCCACTGCACATATCAACCGTCAAGGTCAGGCATTAAGCAACTTTGATCCGCCAAAAATCCTAAACCTATTTTATCCCCAGTATCATCTAATATCAGGATTTCTACCTTCCACAAAAACAAAGAATTAAACCTTTTGTTTTTGAAAAAAAAATGGAAAACATGAAATAGAAACTGCTTCTTGGCATTTTAATTTGACACTTCATAGCCTAGAAATCCCTCCAAGTTGTGATTTAGAAACAAACTTTGTCAAATTTAACATTACACACATTATTTGGTGTAATACCATACCATAAGCATGGGCACTAATGTGTTGTTAAGATAGCTTGCTAATAAGAATTTCTGCCACATGAACCTGGCTGCCAGTCCAGTCTCATGACAAATCTTGAAATAGTCAAAAGCAATCTTTTCGTGTAAACGGACATGAACAGTCTCATTTTTACGTTACATTCAGCATGACTTTGAAATAAACGTTTTTCAGTAGGTAGTGTATTTGATGCGTTCAAGACTCTTCAGAGGAGACCATCACCATTGGCAACCAAGAAAATGGAGTTTTGAAAAAAGTACCAGCTGGTACATTACATGTCTAAACCTAACCAGGTAGTTTTTATTGCCCAAACCTCACTGAAAAAGATCTGAAAATTTTTACACAGAAATGCAAATTTATTGCTTAAATGTAATGACTGCCTCACTAACTGCCATGAGTCCATGTTGTATTAGTAAGGCCCAATGCTGATATTGGCTGAAGGAAAACCATTTCTTTATGGGGCTGGCTTTGTGCACTGCAGCATTGAAATGACAAGGAACAAACACAAAGAGGCAGTTGAAAGAATACTGGTATGATTGCCTTTCAAATTTTGCTAGATCTGCATATTATGGCAGGGTGCATCAGTGCCACTACCAAAGACTTTTAGCAGAGGCATTGTGATGGGAAGAACAGGGTTTACAGTGTACTGTGTAACTGCCCCATATTCACTCACATTAAGGCTTATGAGAGAGCAACATGGATTCATTCATTTTTGTGAAGCCATCACTGCCTGCAATTACTATATTAAATCTTTAGGCAGAATGCAGATTATCTAAAGATTATCCCTCAGTGTTCCAGCTGATCCAATCAATCTATAGATATGCAGAACACACAGGAAGTGGCAAACCTCTTGACACATATCTTCAGTGTTAATCTCTGGCAGCACAATAAGGTATTTTCTATGTTCAAAAGCCCTTCAGTCCCGAGTGTCACTTTATATAAACTGCCAAAACAGTCTGGCCACTGAAAGATAAAGGAATAATGTTATCTTATAACAAGAGTACATGTCAAGATCTAGGATACATTAGACAGTAAGCGAACATTCAGTTCCCATAGTTAACATGCATATACTTTGATAGATGCCAAATCATCATGTCTAAATGACTGGGTGGGAGCATCTCTGAAATAGACAAGGCTGTGGGGTTCTCCCAGTTAGCAATGATAAACACCTATCCCCAGTAGTCCAAGAGACAAACCATGAACTAGACAGGACACTGATTAAGTCAGATGCAGCCAACGGCCATCTCTCCCCAACTCAAAGGCGGAGTTGGATAAAAGTGGCTTGCAAAGACGCAGCAACTGTATGCAGGCTGTGACAACCTAAGTACAACAATGAAGTGATCGCGTTAAGCAAAAAGGCCACATAATATTTACAAGTACAAGCTTCTCTAATGTGAATATTTTTGGTTTCCAATTTTCTAGGTTGGTAAAATTCAACATTTCAGAGGTCTTGGCTAAAGAGAATAACTTTAGGCATTTTTCACTATTTTCTGATATTTTCATTTAGGCTTGATTGAATGAAGAAAGACGAATGGAGGAGCTGTCGGAGTTGATTATGTGATTCAAATTTCCAACAACTTTATGATGGTCTACACCCAAATTATACTAAGTAAACCTGAGGCTTTTGTGGGACATGGAGAGGTGGTAATCAAGCCTTCAGATGAGTCTCATCGCTCTCATAAAACCTAATTTCTGCATGCTGCAGGCAGCTACTTTCAGTGACTGCACACTACCTGCTCAGTAACAAACAGCAGACAGTTAGTGACTAGTCAGTGGATATATTTGAACTTAAGCAGCTAAAGAGATATTTCTCTCATGAGTTGGAGATGAGAAGAGGGCTAAACAGAGAGTGGTGGAGGAAGAACTGTCAGATGGCCAGAGACATGACTCAAACTGAATGCCTGTGTTTCTTCATGTCCTCTGGATGTGTAAACAGGCAACAGGGCCACGATATTTACTGTGGAGTTCCCCTTAAAAAGATTAATCTTTTAGGAAAAGATAGTGAGCTACATATTATCATCCATCCAGACTCATTGGTTTATGGCTGTATGTAGATGACTTGCTACATCTGGCTTTCCTCTGTTGCCAAGACAGGAACGCCCCACCAAGACAGGAAAACCCCACTGCGGATGCAATTACACCATATCGATTCTTGCTGAAGGACAGCCTCTTTAATCACTACTACCCTCCACCACCACCACCACTCTGATATACCAACATACACGTGCGCACATAAACAAACTACATTGTTTTCCAATCTATAATTTATTCTGTACTGCTGCATTGACCTCTTTCCCCCACAGGGATCACTGAAGATTCATCTTATCGTAGTGTTGTCATACGATAATGAAAATCCAGGGCAGGAACAAGGGGGGCAGGCCCACACTAATGCAACCATCTCCAGAAGAGTAGTTACTGATGACATTAGCTTGAACGATGACAAGAATCTCAGAGGCCATAAAAGACCAATAAGCCATAAAGCCTACTTGTGTGCTCTGCTAACTCAAGGCTGTCAGCCATGTTAACTTGGCCACGTTCGAGGCTCACCCACAGAGTGAATGCATTTCCATTTTGCAGAGACAAAGCAGGGCTATCGGCTTGCCTGGGCTCATCATTCTGGGCTCAAGATGATACGCCGGAGGAGAGGCTGGAAAAAACACCTCATCCTCCTCCTGTCCACACTGTCTGCAGAGCACAAGCCTTTGTTTCATTGTTCTTGAATGGCAGAGAGAGAAGTGCGTGTGTGTCTAAATATAGCCGGTGCTCCCTCCAACACAGCACCTTTTCTACGATGCCTGGGTGAGGGCATTCTGACAGAGATTTAAACTACAGATGAGCAAACAGAAAGGACCAGTGGACTGATACGATAAAGAATGGCACTTTAACAGATGGGTATTTGATTGAAGGTTAAGCTGACATGTCAGGGTGGTGACATTTAAGTTAGAGTCATATCTCTCCTTCTCCGACCAGTTACAAGTGCCAGGTGAGGCTCAGAGGGCCAAAGGAGGCAGCCTCTAGCTGTATTTCAGAGCAAACTGAAATCTAGGCTAAGCTTTGTTGAGAATCAACTGATTTTAACAGCTCTGGTCTTGATGCTACTAAATATTATAAACACATATCCGAATATGACTATGCAGGAGCTGTAGGCAAAGAACAAGATATTTAGTAACTCAAGGTTTCTGGTTTCCATAGGTAGTTTGATGGGTATTGACCAATCATGCCTGAGTAGGATTTGGCTGCATGTAGGTAAACAGCCTGTGTGGAGATAAAAAAAGAACATATTTGCCCAAATGCAGTCAGTTATCATCTGTCAATAATTAAGCTATCAGTTGTCTACACATCCACCAAGTACACCGAAAGTCACAAAACACTGGTCCTCTGTTCCAGAAGACAGTAACGAGGAAACAGCCAGACGCTTAACACAGTGGGACTCACTACGTACTCAAAATATACCTCTTTAGGTCCTACATGTTCCACTAATTTCATCAGCTATAGCAGTCTGTATAAGCAATGCCTTTAATATTACATGACCTCATTTGATAAGTTATATTGACTAGTACAGCTTTAAAAAGCTTGACACAACTCTCATTCTTCTGTTCTTTTGTAAATGAAATGTAATCCTCAACACTAGCATTTGTAAAAAGAGAAACATTTTGGGTCTAAATTAATACGCAAACACAATTTTGACCAGAATATTTTGTTTAGCAAGGGAAAGGCTGAGCAATAATATAGGCTATGATATTCCCAGCTTACACTGTTTTTTGCATTTCTTTTAAGATGTTCAGATGTAGATTAAACTAAGTTTTACATAATGGGACTTTCCAAACTGTACAACACATAAGAATTGCACGATGTCTTAACAGTGGCTGCTACCTTTTCATCCCTTATTCAATCATGGCAGTTTGAACCGCCTGTACAGACTTTACAAAGCCACAATCAGGTAACACTTCATATGAACTCAGTGCCATACTTTGACATTTGGGGATAACCTTCAATGATGAGACTGTCCTCTACGTGGAAGTTTTAATACATTGCGGAAGTTATTTTGTTATGAAATACTGCAAACCCCATCTTGGCACACACACCTAGTTTTCAGTGTCCTTGTTCTGCTGGCCTCCCATCAAAGCCAATGTGACTTCTCTCTGCAAGTCACTCTCATTAATAAGTGCACCAGCAAAGTAAAACATGCAAATAGATTTGGTTATTATGCTGCTGTGGCCCTTCATCATTTTGAATGCCAGCCTTAAGATATTGTGGATGAGAGTCTTAATTATCATATGTGTCGGAATAAAATATCCCAACAGCCAAATTATGGCCTAGATAGAGACTCTTCATTGCAGTAATATGTACCCACATAACCATAGTAGAAAACATTTGCAGGTCTGATACTTTCACCTCATCATTAATGAGTGGTGCATGTGGACCACCTTCGATAGGCTTTGACATCTAGAAATCCCTCAGCGGCAAGACAATAACGTCATCCGACAGATGTGCTACTTCTAAAACCTTGAAATGGAGACAGAACATAATTACTCTCTACTTCTAAAACACAAAGCATCTCTAATATGTTGTAGAAATGCACTCAACCTTTAACAAGGTAGACCTTGGAAAAACCTTACGAGCCTGGATTGAGATAAGGCGAACTGAACAAGGAACAGAATCCATCGCATGGATGCAATAGGCAGAAATCACACATGAAAGCTGAAAGTCTTTCAGTGTTAATTCTGAGCTCACTCTATAGGACAACCATTTTAAAACAGCACACATACTGGAAGAGGTGAAATTTACTACTTAGATTTGATTTTCTAATGCTTTGACTGATTTAATATAACAACCAATAAAACTTTCTTGAAGCCAGCATTCAGTGGCCAACCAAAGGCACTTTTACTTTAGCTTCAAACAAATGGTGTCCTCCATGGTCAGAAAAATGAAGCGCATGCAGAAGCACCAAAAACTGCAGTTTCTTTGTGAATGAGTCAATTTGCATAAGCTCCTATGTTAAAATGCCCAACTTTACAGCTTTAAAATGAATGCTTAAAGCCTGGTACAAGATATGTTTCTGACCTCTCATTACTTCCCCTTCAACCTACAACTGTAGGAGTGTTTTGGGTTTTTTTTTTAAATAGCTCATCTATTTGCATTTTGTATTCTTAAAATCAGGAGTGAGTGGTTGACCCTTGATTGACAGGTGTGCCAACAGAAGCAGCTTTAGCCACTAGTGCTCTGCTAGACCTCATTTCTTATCCTTACCATAACTGGAGTCACTGAACTGGACTTCTTCACTGTGTTATATTGCTGCCATTTTTGCTCTAATTATCAGGCAACTACTACAGCCTGCTGAGTGGTTGTAAGTTTGTACTCAAGTTTTTGTGAAATTCTAGTACTATACTTGCCATTAACGTAGCACAAAGGGTGCAGCAAGGGTGCGACACTGAGACACAGACACATATTTCTCTGTGTTAGAGTTTATGGATGCAGTTTGCTAACCGAGTATGAGAGTTTTAGCTGATAACTTCACCCTGTAGTCTAGAAACACCTTTGTCTCCAAAAAAAAGAAAAGAACAAAAAGTGCAGGTGGCCAAAATGCCATTGCTTGTATCTGCGATCATATTTTTCCGGTAGCTACCCACAGCTCGTGGGCATAGGTGAGGGTAGGAACGTAGAACGACCAGTAAATCGACAGCTTCACGCTCAGTCAGCTCCCTCTTCGCCATGGACTGGTACAGCCTCTACATCATTGCAGATCCTGCACTAATTCATCTGTCAAACTCCTGCTTCACTCCACCTCAGTCGTGAACAAGACCCTGAGATACCTGAATGCCTCCATTTGGGCCAGCAGGTCATTTTATGTTCCAACCCTTTTCCCAGTCAAGAACCATGGCTTCAGACTTGGGGGTGCCAATTCTCATTCCAGCCATTCCACAGTAGACTGCAAACCATCCCAGTTGGGATGAGTTGGAGGTCATCACTCAATGAAGCTAGCAGGATTGTAACATTTGCAAAAAGCAAAGACGTAATCCTGAGAACAGATGCAGTGGAATTGAGCTTTCTCCAAAGGGTGTCTGGGTTCAGCCTTACAGATTGGTTGAAGAGCTTGGGCATCTAGCAGGGGCCCAGAATAGAGCCATTGCCCCTCAGAGTAGAGTCACTGGTCGTCTGTATCCAAAGGAACCAGTTGAGGTGGTTTGGGTATGTTGCCAGGATGCTTCCAGGGCGCTTCATAGGTGAGGTATCTTGGGCATGTCCAACTAGGACGAGAGCCTGTGGCAGACATGCTGGAGAGAGTATGTCTCTCGGCTCTTGTCTCTCTCTGTCAGGAGGTGACTGGAGAGAGGACTGAAACTGGCAAGAAAATACTGTGAAACCCAAAAAACTGAGGAAATAAAACTAAAAGGATACATCTACCTCCTCTGCCAGGGGCAATGAACCCATGTGAACTTGCTGCTTTAATAAATTCAGTAGAGGAAATAACAGAAGAAATGAATTAACTGTATTTACAGTTGGACTGTGAGGCTGCATGGCCCATTACATATTTCAAACAGAGAACAAAGGACTGAAGAATTACACTGAAAAGGTTGGAAACCTTCAGCAGATACTGTATCAGTGTATTTGGCCTGGATAAAGATGTGGAAAAATGTAACACTACAGAGTTCATGCCATCACTGGTTGAAGAAACATCAATGGATAAATGTCTTCCTGGACCAATTAAAGTGGAAAATATCCACAGACTCAGACAGGCAACAAGGTCAGGTCCAAGACCAATGATTCTAAGACTGCACAGGTATCTGCTCAAGAGAGATAACTTGAAAGCAGCAAGGAATTAATGATTTACTTTTAGGGGATTCAAATTAAGGAATCCCCTGCCCTAATAACTGAAACAGCTAAGACAAGGAAGCTGCGTTCAAAGATAAGGATCAGGGGAAGCAAGAAAATAATACATCCAAGACTATAGTATAGTAATTAAAGGGGTGAGGGAATTCCACATGGTCTGCCTGCAGAAAGGAAGTAATCAATCAGCGAAGGTGATAACTCAAACTTTAAATATAATGATAAAAGTGAGAAAATAAATAATTTTTTTAGAAGTATATGAAACTGACTTAAGGAAGTCATGACATGTATCTCTAAAAAATAAACAAATAATCAGTAAGTCAGTAAGTTAATACTATTTTCCAAAGTTAAATTTTCCTTAAGGGATAACAAATTTTAATTACTCAGCTGTAACCTGACGGATATAAAAAGCAGCCGAAGCTAAAACTATAGATAAGACAGTTTACTTATGTACCTGTAGTCAGACCCGATA
>VVAS01050205.1:18385-31659 GCA_015103295.1 Ptychochromis oligacanthus
TTAGAAATACATGGTAATAGCACCAAAACCTTAGTCAACATAATGTTCACTGCCATCCATATGATACCCTTGCCTATGGGGCACTATTAATCCACAGAGAAATAAAGGGAGATGGGTAAAAAAAAAAATACATGCAGTGCTTACATTTCATTCAGTTTCTCTGAAGAATTACCACCACACATCACTTTGGATCAATTCATTACATGCCTGCAGAGAGGGGGCAAATGTGTGATGGATAGTTGTCTGCAAATGGACTTGCCAGTAATAGAAAAATGCACACTCTTTAATTAAAGAGAGTTGGACAAGTGGATCCACAGTGGGTTTAGGTATCTCTCCACATCTGTACAGGCAAAGTCATGTATCAGAATGCATCAGAGGGCAGAGGGCAGTGAAAACAATTTGTGTGTGCTCATTCGCTGGACTTATATGAGGAGAATATAATTATTATGCTACTGTATAGGAATCATAAAGATAAAAATGTAAACTAGGCTGATATACTATATGAAATGATGGAAGATACACTTGCTTTAATTATGTGAAGGGCAGAATAGGTGGGTATAGTGAAGACTGCTGGCCACACATTTCCTGTTTAAAAAGTACATTCAGGAAACTCTTATGTCAAAGTATTCTGTCAGTAGTAGAGTTGGAGATGTCTACACCTGAATTCTATAGTTGTAGTTATATTATGTCCATAATGACGTGGCCAGTAATATATGCCATTTGAATGTTTTTAGAGCTGCCTCTGATACTCCTACGTGATTGCATTGTACTTCAGTTCTACTCAGAGTGTACTTTTTGTTTTTTCTGTGATATCCGTGATTTTATGAAGATTTGGAGTTTCATAGAATTGAGCTGAGTTGGGTGGGTATAAAGGCAGACTTAAGATTTTTTTAATTTTTTCTTTTTCAGTGGGTCAAAATAGAATTGAATCAATTCTTTATTGAAATTTTGCATCATCATATTTTCTGATTGCATGGTAAATTTAGGTAATTTGATTACTTGTAGCGTCATGAAGGAAAGTTTCTGTGGGTCCCCACTCTGTTTGTTTCATTTACGTGGGCACAAGGACACTTATATGCAAACATGCATGCTGAAGAACATATAGCCTGGCCAATTCTGAATTTTAGAGGGTAATGCTGATATTATAATGGGCTAGCTGATTTATTGGTCCTGCTGTGGTTTTATGATCTTTCAATAATATGCAGTGGCAGCAATGCGGCAAAAATGTAGTTAAGAGCCAGGAAAGGCAGAGAAGAAGGCTGCTAGCGGACATACACATAGATCTAGAGATGTTTACAAAAAGACATCATAACAAAACACCCTAATTCTAACAATTTTAATTAGCTTGAAAGTCAATATTTGGTATGACCACCTTTATTCTTCAGCACAGCCTGAACTCTCTTAGGCAAACTTTCTTGTAATTTCTTTAAGTAGTCTTTAGGAATAGACTTCTTGAAGAACATCCAAAGCTCTTCTTTGGATGTTGGCTGCCTTTTGTTCCATTCTGTGTCAAGATGATCCCACAGTACACTTGGGAGGCCAATCTATGACTGATAGTGTTCCACTGTGTGCTTTTCTAACAGCAGTGTGTTTGGGATCATTGCCATCTGACAAATCAAGCCGATGCCAATTTCATACTTTCCAGATGGTATTGCACAGTGGATCAAAATGCCAGTGAAATGCCAGTGGCTTACTTGCACATCTGTGAAGATACCATTAATGTTTAACGATATATACAGGCTTTGGAGCAACATATGCTAACTTTCAAAGTAAATTTTCAAGCAAGGACTTGCTTATTTCAGCAAAAAAGTCAGAATGCCAAACTTGCATGCCTACAGTCCAGAACCTTAACATAGTGAAAACATTTGGTGCATTTTGAAACAAGAAATAAGACAATGGAGGTGTGAAACTCTTGAGGAGTTAATATCAAGCAAGAATGGGAAAACATTTTCATTTCAAACTACACTATGTGGGCTTCTCAGCTACCAAATGATTAGAGTATCATTAACAGAAGAGAAGAGGTGATGCAACACGGTGGTAAACATGCCCCTATCTCAACTTTTTGAAAAGTGTTGATGGGATAAAGTTCAAACTGAGCATATACCCTCTTAAAAAATAGAATTTCTCAGTTTTTACATTTGAAATGTAGTTGTATCATTTTCAGTTACATTTAGGCTTTAAATAATTTGCAGCTCATTTTATTTATTTATTTATTTTACATTTTGTACAGCATCCTAGCATTGTTTTTGCAAACAAGGTTGTGCAGGCTTTTTTTTTTTAGAACCAAAACCAGACCTTGCCTTGTACTTATGTCTAGGCCATATTTCTGTAATTTTTTTTTTTTTAAGTCTAATGAGTGAAGCTCTACATGTGTCTACAGTAGTTAAAGCAGTATACTTAGCATACTGAGCGTGTAGTGTGCCACTAAGTATGTTTTTTGAGTAAACATGCCAGTACTAATGGTGTAAAGACTTTACATTAAAGGCATCCCTGTTACATTTTCTCCTTGTCTGTAGTTGCCCTCTATCCATCACATAGTCCTTTCACTCCAATGAAACAAATTCTATGCAGCTACTTTTGTTAAAGGCAGGCCATTAATGAAGAGCTCTTAAGCTAAATACATCTTTATTCTGCGATTAACGATGGTGCTTGAAGTAAGCACTGGTGTGAAAGGAGGCAGCGGCCCTTCAACGTCCAAGCCTTTACAGTCACTCTGCCATCAATCAGGCCTTGTGTCCAGTAAGTGCCGCTAACATTTATGAAATATTCATCAGCCTTTCACTTTTGCTTTCCACTCACCCTAATAATTACTTTTAGGCAGCATTGTGTCACCTCTCAAAAAAAAAGAGAGGCTACAATCATCTTGCTGAGGGGAGGTGAATTAGGCAATGCATTTCTGCTTTTATGTCAGCCATCCCATGAGTGGACACTCTAGTATAAAAATGTCAGTCAAGAGTCTTCTCCTCCTATGATGTTTCCTGATGTTTTGGGGGATGGTTTTCCATGCACTTTAATTAACCAGCTGTGTTGACAAATGCACATATGCTTGAATTGCTTCAAATGTACTGTAAAATATAGCTTGGGTCTTATAAATAAAACTGATAAAATTTGAATTCATGCACTTCTTAGAGTGTGTGGTTGATGCATATGTAAGTGAGCATGTAGTATTACAAAAAGTTGCAAAGAAAACCAGATCTTCTGGTATTTTTAAGTCCAATTTGAGAAACTAATAAACGCTTTTTCCTATCTCTATGTACTTAATTTTTCTATGATTTTTATAATACAATGAATATGGTGTTCTCACCACTCCCGTTCAACCAATTGTAGGCCGAGCCGATGAAAGGTTGTGAAATTCATCAACATTCATTGACAGCAGTCAAACTTCTCAGTTCACAATAGCTAAGGGAAATTCCACCTTATTCTTCACCTATTTGCAATTCTTATTGCTGTAAGAAAGTTAATCTGTGCCCAGCAATAACTCATTGGATGTTTCAGCTTAAGCGAAGATGTCCTCAGTTGCCTGTCTTGCATTTTAAACAGGGGGCAAAGAGCTTTGGTACAATTTTCCAAACACAACTGAGCTAACACTGATTTATTGCTCCAGTTTATATAACTCATATTAGGAATTCATGGACCTGGCAAAAGGGATTAGAGCATTTATTTCAGGCAGGGAGATGATCCTGTCATTAATGGTCGATACTTTCATCATCGTTTAAACCAGAGGAATTTGCCCGGTGACGAATCGTGGCGGACATAGCTATCAGGGTTGTGCAGCTGTACTCGTTATCTTTCGACGACCCGCTCTGCTCGGTGAACGTGGACCCGCGCCCATCAAACTTGGATTAGGCTGTCAATCAAGCGTTGGCCGTGTATATTGTGTTACAATTTCCTCCAAATGTCACCAAGATCAGAGTAATTTCTTGGCTAATTGCTTCTCGTCTCCTTTTAATGCTGCACATTTAATGGTTTTGTTACGTTGCGTGACAAGATGGTGTTTCTCTCATATTGGCACGGTGATGAGCAGAAAGAGGGCCCGCTTTTGTTTAGAGAAGGAAATGAAAGAATAAATGACTGTTAAAGTTCAGAGGGCGTATTTCTGAAATGGCAGCAAACAAAGAGAAGAAACTGAGAAATGATCCCAATCTTGCCATAGCGTGACATCAATTACACAAAATTCTCATTAGAAGGGGTTGTTCCAAAAGTCTGCGAGCTTTGCCTGGGTTGTTTTGTTCTGGAAGAGGCAGCATGCTATGCTGAAGATCTGTGCCAAAGCCAGCTCAGAGCAATACTGAGGATTTTCTCTCCTCTGACACCTACTTTTTTTTATATATGCCACTGACTTAGTTTAAACATGACAAATACAATTTCAAGCATTTTACTATGTCCGTGTGCTTCGCCACAGCTAACAATAGCTGCCACAATACACCCATTAATTCCCTCCACTCAAAAATCTCTACTAAGGGAAATACTATTAACCATGTTAAATAAAATACTGACATACTAATTCCGCTGCACATCATCAGCAGGATTACATTAACAATGTACGTGTCAAGTTGTACTGGAGGGAGTCCCACAAATAATTACTAAAAGTCTTTCTCAAATTCCTGAAAGGCCAAACATGCACAGGGTGGGAGGACTGATTCATTACTATAGCATTATAGTGCTGCCTCTTAGTATAGGTGAAATGGTGGCATGTATAAAATGGGGCCATTGACAAGTTGTCTGTGTGCTTCATATGTGATACAAATGTATGTAATGCAGTATTCACAAAATATGTACAGCACATTATTTTCTTATTATGTACATTAATTTGTGAATACTACATATATTATATAAATTATATGCACAGTATTTTAATTTAAAAAGCCTCCCAAAACTAAGGAGAAATTGGCTAACAGACAAACAAATGCACTTAGCATTACTCCACATTGCATTCTGTAATTGGATGGACGGATTTAAGGATCAGCATAAAAACATATAAAAAAAAATTACATCTATGATTGCAATCTATAAATGCAGACAAGAAAAGAAATAACAGAGCAACAATAACAAACACTTAACTGCTTTCCATTAGTGCACTTAACCTCCTCTTCATGGAGCGCAATCCCACTTTACATTTCCTGCGGCTAAATGTGTGTCTCTAATTCACAAATGAGGGGACGTTTTGAGTGGCCCTCTGTTTCCCCCGATGAGCAAATGCTGCAATTAACTTTTCCTCCTCTTTTCTAGGGGGAGAAGGTGTTTTAAAGACATTTGCCTCGAGTCAACAGCATCTTCAGGCTGCTGCTGAATTTAAGCAATTTTTTTTTTCCTGTGGTGCTTAACATTTCAGTTGGAGATAATGGATCAAGGATGATTTAATGGGGGAAAAAATCTAAAGGAAGATGGTCATTAGAACATATTACTGTCATCAGCTAAAATGCATATGCAGCTTTCAACAAGTTTCTTTTCAAAAATAATTTTATGCTTAAAAATCAACCCATCCCTCATTTTCCTTTTAAACAAACATCCATTTTATAGCTATATATCAATTTAGACTTATTCTAATTGAATGTGCGTGAATGAATCTCAGGTGTACACAAAGCTTATAGGTGAAGACCTTGATAGGGATTAGTGGCCAAAATAGCAATAATAAGCAACATCATGTTTTCTTGCTTTTACTGCTGACTTGACATAATAATAAGCAGATGTCAAGATTAAACCTGATTTAGTCCTGTAATGATCTCCCTGTATATGTGAATGTGTGTGTACACGGACATGGCTATGCATGCCCATCGATGTGTCTGTGTGTGTGTCATTACAACAAGAGCTGGTTGCATCCATGAGCAAGATTGCTGCATAATTGGTGATGTCCATGACACTGTGCTCTCTGTAGGTGTTTTTTTCTGCATGTTGCCCAGACTCTAATTACTGGGGTTTCAGCGGGGAGGTAAGGCAGGCGATGAGGAGAACTGCCGCCTGTTTCTATCAACTGACGGGTTGCACGTCTGAGGTAAAGCCAGGCAGCCCAGAATCCCTGGAGTGAGTTTGGGAGAGACCCAGGGACTGGTCATATCAACAAATCTTAATCAAAAGCCTGAAATTGTCAGCTGTCATACACTTTTTGTGATCTTTGATACCTTGCCCCTCCTCTGACCCAGACCGGCAAATAATACCTCGCGCACACACACACGTACACTCATAGAAAACCATACAAACAGAGCATGCTCACACATTCACACATGGCTTTCACATGCACTCACCGTCTCTCTCTAAAATACATTCACAGACACACAGTGCACCTGTGCTTTTTTTTACTGAGGCTTGTGCAGGAGAAGAAAAAAAACCTGCAGTATCCTCTTTTGAAAAATGCGGACAGGCAGTCTGTATTATTTACAGCATGATAGTTTGTATCCTAGTTATAACACTGATAAAATATTTTTTTTTTTCTCTGCAAAATAATACGTTTTATTATTCAGAGAAGTATCTGGATTTTGGATGAAATCTGACACTTTCAAAACCAAACCTTTCAGCATTATGAATTCTCTCATTTTCAACAAGACTAGCACACTTTGGTTTACTGAGTCAGGTCAGTGGCAAACAATACCATTTTAGTTTGCCCCAAGTCCCCTTTCAGAAAATCTTAAACTCAGTTCAGGAGAGGATGGAAAGGCTGTGGTGGCTTTGATCGGCCGACTGTTACTAAGAAGCTTTGAGGGGGTTTAAAGGACCTAAAATGTATAAAATGGACGGATCAAGAGCAAGCAGAAATTTGACGGTTCAGAGGCAGGTTAAAAAAGTAAGAACATTCCCATACAATATATATCCAGTTAGTGCATATTAGGGGACGGCAGATGACAAAAGGGGAATCTGAGAGCCGATTAGCACCGTAGTTAAACCTCCAATGAACTGGGGGTAAATACATCTCCAGGAAGTGCATGATGGAAGCCGATTTATAAGTGGAGTCAAAATAAAAATGAAAAAAGATAAAACCATATTGCACATTGGTATTTTAAACTAAGGGTAAAATGGCAAAGATTTGTGTGTGGAGCTTAACTGTACCCTGGATCTTTAGCTTAAACCACTGCACGCTGTGCTGGAAGGAGGGAAGTGTGAGCATGTGAAAATTAATCGAGTTTGATAAGCGTGCCGCGCGAAGCAAACCCAAGCAAACATGGTTTACAGCCTTTTATCTTCCACAATAAGCACTGTTGCTCACCAGCCTGACTTCCATTTTAATTAACTTTTTTCCCCCCCACATTTTTAGATCTTTTTTTCATGTCATGATTGAAAAAAAGACATTATTTCTTGATTAGAATGCTTGTGTGATTAAGTAATCGTTAAAAAAAAAAACAAATATGAGTGACAGTAGCTTATTAATGTTGTTAAAAATACTGTCATCACTTAATTTCTCTTTAGCTAATAAGGACGCATCAATAAAGGCCCTGCCCTCAGTAATGAAACAGGCTTGGACTGTTAATGATAACTGTTATTTTTTCCTGTGCTACCCAGGTTTATTTGGGCCAATGTGGCACTATGAACCTCTCTCACTTTGGTAATTAAGCGTGTTGATACAGCAGGATGCTTACCTGCAATTATGCCATTTTAATGAGCAGCAGCGGATGGAAAAAGGGCAAGGCGAGGTCAGCCAGAGGCAGCAAAGCACTGGTGTTTTAATAGATACTTAAATGCTGTTAATTTAGCTCCCGGTAATGGAGAAGCCTGCTTGTTGGAAATATCTACAGTTCCAGGCATGGTAAGCCACAAGAGGCTGAGGGGCATTTTTAAAGAAAGATGAAATTTCTTAAGCTATTCACAGACTTCTGTTACTGCCCAGAGGAGGATCTCCACATCTTCTGCTTGTTATCGGAGGCAGCCTTGGCATGTTTTCAGCTCTCAGGAAAGTTGATGGGTGTAGGTAAAGGTTTGGCAGGCTCTCACCAGCTCTCGCCTGCAAAATGTCAGTGTCGGCTGTGTGCTGGATTTTTTGAGAGCAGGACGACGGGCTAAGGAAAGGTAAAAACAAAGTCTAAGAAAAAGGAAAAAAAAAAGTTTGAATGCACTATATATTAAATATATATATTAAAATAATCAAGGTAAAGAATAATATGCTTCTTCTTTATGTGTGAATGCTTAAAAATGATGCAACACCTGTTTAGTCAGTCTGAATATTTTTATAGCTCCTCTTCTGGTTGAACACACTGATCTGCTGGTTTTTCTTCACCCCTTTGCATGGATCATGTATCACCTGTGCGACTGTGTAAGCACACACACACACACACACACACACACACACACACACACACACACACACACACACACAGCGGTGCTACAGTGCACAGTTTATTATAACTCCTGTGCTGGGCTCTGCGAAGGTGGTGTGATAACAGTCATTAGGGTAGCTGTAGGAGGACACTGAGTCTTATTAGAGGAACATGGAAATTCATTGGGAAAAACAAGCACTTTCATTAACAGGTGTGAAGCTATGCAAATACATAAACACACCCTGGTAGCCCAATGTCCTCACACCTGCATGTGAAAAACAGCTGCTTATTAACACAACAACCCTGCAATTAGTTTAGAAGAATCTGATTCAATTATAATGGATGGGAATATCTGAGTAAATGTCCAGAAGTATTTATGCATGCATATAGTATTGGGTATAGCCAAAAGCTTAAAATAGGATGTAAATGCACATTGTAGTGCAGAATCTTCTGTTGCTAATGTCACAGAGTAGAGGTTAACTGATTTGTTTTTTTTTTTAAATTTCATTTTATTCATTTATTTTTTGTTGCTCTTTAAATAGTCATTCTTTTTAAGAATGTTGCATCAGCAGTACACAGTGTTTTTGTAGTTATATTTTAGTTAGACTTTCAAAGCTTAACCTGCAAAATAACATTCAGAAAAATCTCTTAAAACTTAAAATTGTTATTAAGCAAACAGTCAATGTGGAAAGCAGTTAATAGTTAATGAACTGCATTTTCAATTCAAATTCTTTGTTGTCATTATTTCATTGTGAGTCTTTGTTTAGGCTGCTGTTTGTTCTTTGCCTTGTTTTGTTTTTGTTTTTTTCCCTAATGAAACCAGGACAACTGCATAGCATCAGCGATGAGGACTGGAATTTAGATGGATCAGAAGACACTTTCCTGTGTGACACATTTAATGCATAACATGCTTCCAGTGAGGGCTCTTGAATGGGTGGATTTTTGAAATGTGCCAGAGTGGCTCCCCACTGAGCGGTAAGCTAGGTCTTTGATGCATCGTGCTGTAATGTGGTTGTTATCCATAATCGGCTTGAATTCAGGAGGGCCACGGCTGAAAGAAGTACAGTGGTAGCCTGTTCTTGTGGAACATTAAAATGCGACTGTCTTCCCATTAAAAAATATGCCACTTATACCCAGAGCAACCAGAAGTAAACAGCCTGAATGCCACTATTGACAAAGCACTTGAAAATATGGATTCACAAAAAGACTGTAAGGTTTTAATAAAAGCAAAAAAAAAAAAACCCACTGTTATTTTTGGAGTTTTCAACTGGATGGAGTATACGAAAGAGAACATTTTAGGACATATAAATCCCACTGACCCATGAGACGATGCTTTAAATTTAGTTTTTTTTATGATTATGCAAATTTCTTGTTTCTGCACATAAGTTTAAACGCGAAATAATCTTGATGCTATCACATTAAGCTGTGATTTGAAAGGTGGGAGGCAAGCAAGAGTTTGTAATACACATCAGTGTAGGGTTTGCAAGGAATATGGAGATTATATTTTGCATTGCATGAATAACAATCAACAGTTGAGGGAACAAAGAAATGTTTTGAAATATGAACCCTATCATGCACTAAAATGAGACCCCTAGTAATGGGGTTTTAATGTTGCACCACAAAGCAAAGGATTTTCTGACAAACAACTAAGGAAGCGACTTAGACACAGAAATCGTAACATATAATAATCCAAGAAAATCATGAGCCATTTTGCTGTCATGCATCTTCCAAATAATATGGGTGCTCTACAAAATCAAAAGCCATAACTCGACCACACATTTGTGCTCATCCATACGGTTCAACAGATACTAATCTACATCACCTGCATTATGTATACCATAATAAAGACATTTTCATGGGGCCGTTAGAGCCCCTAAAACAGTCTCATAGGCTGACTAGTGAAAAATAAGTAAAGTTATGCACCCAGGTTGTGATTGCTCCAGAGATTTACTATATTATTACCGTCTAGGTTGTGCTTAGGGTTTTAATTTAGCAGTGATAATTTGCTTATGCAGGTCTCCACTGTTTAGAGTTCTTTGTTGCAGCACCAGTTTTTAATATAGTATGCATTACCCACTGTGCTTGTTTATACCAAACGAGCAGGACTGAAAATCAGCATTAGGTCTAGATGACAATAAAGATGAAATCAAAAGAGACAGACAGAGAGAGGTCTGGTAAGACACAGACAACCAGATAGGGGGAAATGGATGACATTGTGGGTGTGGTGGTGGTGTGGGTGTGGGGGTCCTGTGTTTGTAAAGGAGAGTAATCAAACTGCAGAAAATACCAAAATATAATATTGAATGCAGCTGACTCTCTGACATTAGCTAGACTATAATAGTTAGGTTTGAGAGGCCATCCTCATTGAGGCTTGCAAGAGTGAATGGAAGTGTACTAGTTATGCATCATTACAGGGGGAAGAGCTGTCCACTTCCTGCTGGGAAGAGATGCCCTCTGCTTTCACACTAAGCGGAGTAGTTCACAAAATAACAGCATACCAAGTGTCTGTCCCCATCTCTTTGACAGAGGGCTCATATGAAGAGCCTGTGGGAAAGGATACGCCTCCATTTAAACTTAAAAGCAGGCATCTAATTCACGGCTTAGAAGGGAGAAGTCATAATAGCGCACAGTTAAAAGATAGCAGAGGAGGAAAGGGTGTCGACAGTACATAAAAATGCGCAATTATAATGGTAAAACATGCAATTTGATATTTTTCAACACAGAAATGGCATATGTGCAAGACTTTTAATTCAATTGTGAGACAAGATTGTTTTGTGGAAAAAAAAAAAATAGCACTGGTTTCTTTTGGCTGTGTGAGCAGGCATAAGGTTGCCCTCCTCCTCATCAATCTGTATTGTGAAGAGCTCCTGAGGTTTTTTTCATCACGGTCTTATCCACTTCAGAGGTTCAACAGATTAGCGGTCCACTGAGGTGCAATGGCTTTTCAGCGCCATGCTTTACGTCCAATTTGAAGTGTCTAAGAGCATTCTTGTCATTAGTGTTTACTCGAGACTGTTTTTTAGAGAGCCCAGACTGAGTGTGACATTAAAGACAAATAAAACTCCATCAGCCGTGTTGATCTTTTTGAAGGCTCCGCAGAAGCAGGCCCAACATTTTATCTTGGCAGACAGCGGTTTCAGGGGTTATAGATAGGCCAGCTTGCTGACGCTATTATTTACCAATGGAGCAGAATGTCAGCCCTCCTATATACCTCTTTGCTTTTTTCCTCTGTATTGTTTGCTCTCTGTCTTTGTGAAAGAGGGCACTTTATGGTGGTGAGCGGTGAGAGAAAATATTTCTATCTTGCCATCAATGGATCAATGGAGATGTGTTTACCTGTCTTGAAGCACAATGTTCACTCCATAATACTGGATATTAAACAGCTTGTTGACTGAGTGCTTTTGTCCTGGTCTCTTGTCAATCCCTTAAATACTGCTGACCAGTGGAGAGGCACACGCTACTGCTGTAGGGTTACCACTGACACCTCCAGCACCAAAAGGCGTTCTTAGGCTTAGCTGGTCATGGACACCCCTCCCTCACCTTGGACAAAAAAAAGGACATGTCGGGTCAGTGAGATTCTCAGTAATTAAACTGAAAGGGTTCATTTTCAGTTCAAACTCTGAAGCCCTTTAGGGTTTAAGTGGTAGGTTGGAAGGGGCCGGCCTCTGTATACACTGCTTGAGCAGCCTTTCTGAAAGGAGAGCTTGATCAGCACAGAATGTATATTTAAAACAATACATAATCCCCACTACAGAAGTCGGCTCATCGCTTTAGATTAGAACTTTTGATTAATGCCACTAAAATGGTGATCAGAGCATTAAGATTTCAGTAGCCACCAATTATTCTGCACATAAACTCAACTTTACAAATGTCGAGCTGTAGGGAAAGTATTAATATGTTGCCAGAATCATGATCAATGACAGATACCTGCTGAAAATTAGTGCAGTCAGCTAAATCCGCCAACCCCCTCTAGTTAAACAGAGCTCAGAATGAACCATCCCTTTGTTTTTAATCATGACTGCTTGCCTGCTCTATAATCCAAACTGCTCTTCGCTGCGTAATAACTGCCTCTCATGTGGAGCGGATTTTTAGCTCATACCTCAATAAAAACAGAAGCCCATGGTCATTTTGTGGCTGTTGGGCTACTTTGGGGAATGTGGAGTCTGGCTTTCCAGCCACAGCAGAGTGGTGTGATGGGAGCAGCAGAATGAAAAGACTGGGTTTGTTTTACATAAAGGCTGCAGCCATCAGGACTCAGCAGGACAGGCGGAGAGTGGCTCTCTGGGCCTGATAAATCATGACCTGCATTCATTCATTCAGCACATTCAGACCCAGACGCACATTTCTCTCCCAGCCAGCTCTGCTGACTCCTCATTTCTGCTTCCTTTTAATATGTGACCTTATGCTAGGATTTTAGTTTCACTGTTCAGGTGAAGAAAAAGTGAAGAAGGCAGTTTCAGATTTCTGTGAGAAAACGGCCTTAGAGAAATCTTTACTTTTACCAAAAAAGGACAAACTGCACATTTAAAGTTAGCTGGTTCACAAATTGACACAAACTACTGGTGTATATTTTTCCTTTCTTTCAGGTAAATACATGGCACCCTTTAGGTTTAATGGAATTCATAGTATTGACTGACAGGTTTTGAATAGGCCAGAGAAAATGGGGAGGTAAATGGGGCATTAGGACTAGCTAAAGAGGTGGGGGTTGGCTAAGGACTGACACCATCTTCTGCCAGTGACACCAGCAGACAAACACTTACACACATGCGCACGCTCAGATATTCAATAAAGGGTCAAGGTACAATAATTTGAATACATCTGTTCTGCGTGTGTGCATGCGCGTGCGTGTATATGGATGTAACGTGCAAAAAAACCTTTTCACTCTTTGTTTCAGTGGATGAAAAGATCTGCAACGCTAAAGATGCAAAGCTGTTTTTGATACTGGCCTCTCTCTCTCTCATTCTCTCTCTCTCTCTCTCATTCTCTCTCTCACTCTCTCTCTCTCTCTCTCTCTCTCTCTCTCTCTCTCTC
>VVAS01050236.1:4061-18609 GCA_015103295.1 Ptychochromis oligacanthus
AAATTTAGTGGAATTTTTTCCTTTTTTAAAAAAAAAATTCTATCCTCTAAAATGTTGCAATGTAAAAAAAAAAAAACAGACTCCTAAAATATGCTCTCCATTTGTGAAATATATTTTAAGACTCAGGCAGCTGTCATTCCCTCCTATTTGGAGAGAGATGAAGTGCTGAGGTGAAATGGAAGAGGTCATGAGGACATAAACAAACATATACAGTGTACATGTAAGGCTTGTGTGAAGCACAGCCAACAACGGTGTGGACAGTCAACAACCTAAGCTGAAGGACATGAAGGACTATTTGACACCAAGTCAAATAGTGAAGGAGAAATTATATTGCTAACTTTACTACAATGTCACCAAACTAATGCCACAAATATCACTTAATGCCCAATACAAGGTAAGGTGGGGCAGACCGGGGGGGTTCAAAGTGTGCAGGGCTTGAAATAATCAGGTAAACAGTAGAGTTAGACAATAATAAACAACAATAAAAGTACACTTAAACCGACAGACTAATAAAGTTGTGTATGTGTCATGTAAAATAAGACTGGTATCACTGTTAATTATGGGTAGATATGTCCTGGTCCTGTGTCCAGTACCAGAGTTAGAAGTGTTTGCTTTGTAGCTGTGAAACCTGTGCAAATAAAGAATGCCGTTGAGGTCTAATTTATCTTTAACCTTCATCCCCCTTCTCCTTATCTAATAACAGGTGAGGAAGGTGTAGAGAGGCTAACTGCTAGTCCTTTCCAGCTCCTTAGCTCAATTTTTTCTTTTCAACTCTGTATCATGTCATTATAATTATTAGGTCCTGCTCATCTTTAGCAATCCAATCACCTCTAAAAGGATTAAATCCCTCTATTAACTAAACTCTCTCCAGCATAATCAGTTTCACTCTGACAGATGTCGAATCACTGCAACCTCCTTTTAACTTTGATCATGCTGCCAGTCTACTTGCCTCCATTAGCCTGTCCAGCTTAGAGTGGGCTGCATTTGGCAGAGAAACTTGCTTTTCTTTTGAGTTAAGATAGATATGTTTTAGAGAAAAGATGATGCAACATACAGTCCAAGAAAATGCTTCCAGTATTCAGTCACCGTCTCACATCTGCTGAGCAGAAGTATACAGCTACCTGGAAAATGTAAGAGGTTCCTCTTGTTTAAAATATTAGCTATGTGAACAGAAACTGCTGTAAACTTAAAATAAACCAATGTGTAGCACAAAAAAAGCTTTACTGAGAAGCCAGATGATATTTCTGTTGCTTTCTTATTGAGCTTTCATCTCTCTGCTAACCAATAATGTGGCAATTTAATACATTAGATTTTCCGAACCCCTCTGATTTGTATCTTTTCATTTAAAGAGCTGTGGGTCAGGCTTTTTGTACTGTGTAATGTGCTATAAGCTTATTCTTTATTAGAATATTGCAAGATGCAGAACATTTTGAGCAGGAAGACCTTTCTGGAAAGTATAAGAAACAAAATATTTTAGTAGTTTCAGTAATAAAACTTGAGCCCTATTCTTTAAAAAAAAATCTTGTACTGCTGACTTTTAAATACCTACACTTGTGCAAAGTGACTAACAAATATCAACAAATACTAAATAGGAGTTTTGTAATTCTTAAAACAACAAAACAAAAACACTGTAATAACGCACATCACTATGCGAGGTGCTGACTCGAGCCTTGTGTAACCAGAAACTACAGGAGATCTCTGGATTATGCTCCATGAAACTGTTTGTATGGGTTGTCAAGTGGTGGAACAAGGATGTTTTCAAAGGCAACCATAAAACAACAACAATAATGTTGCTTTATGAAGAGCTATATACAAGGGTAGGATACTTTAGTGACATAGTAAAACTAATACAACAACTAAACACTTCCTAAAAACAGGTACAGAGAAGCATTTGTCAATGGAAAAAAAAAAAAGCTTCCACATGAAACTTAATAAAAACAGCGTACAGCGTACAAGAAAGCGGAGGGAGAGTGGCATAATACAGGAAAATTATATGGAATATTCCAACAACAGTCTTGCTATGTTAATGGATGACGAGACAAAAGCCAGAACAATTACTTGCCAGTTTTATGCCCGGAACTCAAAATAAACACTACTGTTGAGCATAGTCTCTGCCACATCTACATAAAGAGCTCTGAGCTCCATAAACAGTCAGTGAACCCTCCTTTTTCCAGTAAAGTAATTCCTCACAGATAAACAAACACCAATCTTTTGCATGAGTGCTACTTCTAAACTGTTGTCATTGTGTTCCATCTACCCTAACGGGCAGTGAGTATGACATGTTCTTTTTGGAAAGAAAATAAGGTAGACCACAACTGCATTAAATTAGCTGCTAATTGTAGAGAAACTACCTCAGAAAACCAATGCAAATGCCAAAGGGTTAAAGCTAATTTAATTAATTTCCATCTCATCTATTCTTTAGACTCTGGATGGCCTCTTCCTGAATTCCTTTGCCCCATTTGGCTCTTCCTTGATGTGCTTTTTTCTACTGCATCCATCATGCACCTTTGTGCGATTTCACTGGATCGCTACATTGCCATCAAGAAGCCAATTCAACACAGCCAGTACAAATCCAGAGCCAAAGCAATGGTCAAGATTGCACTGGTGTGGCTCATATCCATTTGTAAGTATGCCAATTCAGCTTTCTGCAAGTTTTCTTCAGACCAATTTTACACAGCACTAAAGCTGTCTTTACTTGGATTAAGAAGAGTCAAACCTTTTGACATAAAAGCCCCAACAGACCTGGTTTACTCTCAGAAATATTTGCCGAATGATATAAGAAGAAATGCTATATAAACAGCAACCTGTCAGCTACAACATAAAGCTTCTCATTTGATTTAAAGTCCACTGTGGTGGTGCATATAGGTATAATTACCAAAATTGTGCCACTGTCCGGATACTTGAACCTGACTAAACGTACAGACTACAAGCCCAAAATTGCAAGTATTAAATGAAAGATAAAATCAGTTTTGCCTCAAAACTGCGTCAGTGTTCGGGTTCATTTTTAAATACATGCCAACAACTTCTGCATTACAGCGTCTGGCCATTGTGTTCAGCTCTAGAGTGTAAAATATTTGGCCAGATGCACTGAGGCGTTGCGGCTCGGTACTCACACCACTAAGGGCACAGTTGCTTTGGCTGTTAGGTTTGGTTTTATTTAAGCTTTCAAAGATGACTGTACACTCTTGCTTACTTTAAGGGGATCATGGCAAGCCAGGAGTGATTAGTTTACTGGATTTTGTAAACACAAAGATGTTGCAGTCAGTCTTGCCGTGTTATTGGAGACACATTTAAGTAAAGGTAGATCTTTCCCTGAGATTAAAAATTACTGTATTTGGTGTTAACATCAAAAGTAAAAAAAAAAAAACCTGAAGTGCCAGCCAGTATGCTATTCATCAAATCAGTGTGATTACAATAACAACCAATATTTGGCAGTATTAACTGTTGTTGTCATTTTATAGGTATTGCAATCCCAATTCCTATTAGGGGCCTTCAGAACTACCACCTCCCCAACAACATCACCTTCAACAGCAACCACACGTGCCTGCTGAAAACAAACACCTTCTGGGATTTTATCATATTCGGCTCCTTGGCAGCGTTCTTCATCCCTCTGACTATCATGATGGTCATCTACCTACTCACTGTCCACGTGTTGCGCAAAAAGGTTTATTTGCTCAGGTCAAAGGTTAGTCAGCGCTTTAGCTCTCCGACAGTCTCCACAGTTTTTCAGAGGGAACAGTCTATGACTTCAATTGAAGCTGAGCAAATGAATGTGCTGGACAGCAGACTTCATGCAAGGATGCAAGAAAAAACAAACGCAGGCACCACGACTGCTCCTGCACTAGATGAACTGTCCTTCCGCAGAATGTCAACAATGGGCAAGAAGTCAATGCAGACTCTGAGCAATGAGCAGCGTGCCTCGAAGGTACTAGGCATAGTCTTCCTCCTGTTCGTAGTCATGTGGTGCCCTTTCTTTATAACAAATATCACTTCCGCGCTATGCGAAGGTTGTGATTCCAATGTTATTGCCCGTCTCATGGAGATCTTTGTTTGGGTGGGTTATGTGTCATCAGGTATTAACCCGTTGGTCTACACCCTATTCAACAAAACTTTCAGGCAGGCGTTCACACGTTACATCACCTGTAATTACAGAAGCTGTGCTAGTAACCTGTCAGGACGACATCTGAGGGCATCAACTGCAGACTGGACTCTTACAAGGATTTCAATCAAATCTTCCATGGCAGAGAACTCTAAACTATTCATGAAACGGGGAATGAAGAATAGCATCGGAGCTGTGGCCTACCAAAGTCCACTGAGGTGTCGGCAAGCACCTGTACAGTCATCTAGTGGTGTTGTGCTAGACACAATACTTCTGACTGAAAATGAAGATGGTAAACAGGAGGAACATATTAGCTGTGTATAGACATACAAGACAAATTAATCTGAATAAACGGGACCACTTTAAGTGGATCAAATATATGGTGCAAATATTATTTCTTTAAAGACAAAGGCTTGCCCCAAACAGATCTTTGAAATCCAAGAAACGTGCCGTTTCGCTCAGTTTGATACATTTAATGCCATACAACAAAAGACAAACTGTTTATAGTTTTCGGTAGTGTAGACCTAGAGGGCAAAACACTAAAATGCCGGCTAACTCAGAACACTAGAGAACTCAATTTTCTCTCCCTTTCCAGCCATGCATGTTCAGATCAACTTTCAAAAAATGGAAAACAAAGACATTTAAAAAAAAAAAACTGCAAGCTTTGCACACTAGCGAACTGTACGTAGCATCTGTTGCAATATTTCAATCACTGAAAAAAGCAGTCCTGGCGAGAACTCCTTTTTGGTGATACTTATATACTATACACTGCCATCTTGTGAGAAAACCCTCCCTTGTACTGTCACCAGGATGAATGCATACAATAGTACAGAGAGTTTTATGTATTTTTCATTGAGATTGGTCACCAATGCTGCTGGTAGGTGAAGGAATTCTTCGGTCAAAGATTATAATAATAATAATAATAATAATGTAATGTAATGTATAAAGTAATGCTTATTAGCAAATTTTACAGACCAACCTAACGTAAATCAATGGATCATTCATTACAGCACAGCAGATATCTGGCCACAGTAGAAATGTTAAAATGAATGGGAGGTATTGGTGTGATTTGGCAACTGCATTTGTATGGCAGGTGTGCGTTCAGTTCCATAATCTTCATTTTGCAAGCAGCTGTAAAACGAATGGCTTGTCGTTTATGCAACCAGCTGAATATTAACTGGGATTTTGACTAAACAAACCTGGCAAAAATAATGGGCATGAAACATAAGGAAGCCTTGTTTTGCCCTCCAGGATGTCAAGGTGGTGACCTCACATAAATACTAGGAATTGATCTCAAATGTTTATTTACATCAGTTACACCAGAATGCATTTTCAAAAACTTCAACTTCTCATCTAAGTCAAAACCTTCCACAAAGGCCACCAGACATTACGACAACCTGGAAACTCCCTGAATCCAGTACACAGTATATTCCCGTGCTGATTCTTTCAACTTTCGCTGTCTAAATATCTTGGACTACATGCTTATATTTTGTCAAGACAACACAGACATATAAATGCATTGCACTCTTGAAATGATACTTAATGTATTTGCTGGATCTTTGAAAAGCACTCTTGTATGTGTATTGCAGCCTGCTGTTCTGACATGTTAAAAAGGTTTCCACTTCAAAGACTGTACATAGAAGAAGCTCAATGTCCAGTTTAAATGGAAACCTTTATGTGTTTAATAAAATACTTTCTGTGCTCCTGAGAAAACTGCACCAAATCTAACCATTCGTGTCTCACATTGCTGATGTCTACACGTGGATGTTACTGTAATGTCATTTAGAAAAAATGGCCTCTGTCTTTAATCAGGGATGGGCAAAGCAAAACAGGACAAAATAGCCATGCTAAGAAAAACAGGAAATATGACTTTAAAAATCCATAAACCCCAAAATAGAGTATTAAAAAGACTTTGGCAATAACTCTGTTGCTATGTAGCTTAAATGGGCAAATAATACTACTGTAAGGACAGTGTATTTAGCAGCAGTTTCTCTTTTCTGAGCTTAATATGCCATCATACCTTTTTTGTAAGCAGGAAGATATGAATATGTTAAAACAGCTTAAAGTCAACCATAATTCTTAAAATCTTAATTAGCTTGGTATGCTGTTATATTTTTGCATAGACTGACTGTCTCATTGTTAAAAAACAAAAAACAAAAAACTGGAACTCTGCTAAATCTGCTTATTTAGTATGAAAAGCAGAAGTGTCAGACATTCAGACTTGGAACTGTCCTTCTTGTGAGGCATGCTGGGGGACTGTATGCAGTTATTCTTGAGCCATTAGGGTGGGAAACTGGAGAAGAGTAGGCAAACTAAATAGCTCTGGTTCAGAAGTCTTTCTAAACACAAAGAAAATTTACAGGTTTATCTAGCAGCCAACTGATCACACAGAATATCGCATAGCCTTTTTGGGCTTAAAAATGCACACCCTGATATTTGTGAACCGGCCAGGCGGTCTGTTTAACACGGCCCTGCTCTCTGATGGGTAAATGCACGCCGATGTTAGTGTGATGACTGCCTATGAAGCTGGAGAAGAAAGCAAGTGACACCAACATTACTGTTATTTATCACTGTCTGACAGAGGAACATCTTTTATAAAGACCAGTAACTACTAGCAACCTACTGTAGATTTTAGACAATGGTGCATCTAAAATTCTTTACATCATTAGCACAAGATATAAAAATTAAGGTGATCCAGGAAAACAGAAGCAAAAAGAAAGAAAATCAAAACCTTCATTGTTTCTGTATAAGCAGAGATATGTCTAGACTGTGTAAAACTGCATGCATTTTACTATGGATGGGTAACAAGGACCAAACTGCTCAAACCCAAATAAGCTCCAGGACATCTGCATGTAAATACCATTATCTTTATTTCCTTTCATTTATTTGCCTACTGCTAAAATAACTTTTTCCCTTTAGCTAACCATCCACTAACAATCACCATGTCTGTTGTTATTACTAGACTGTAGCAACACTGGAGAAGTTAGGTAACTGTAATAAAACTAAATGAAGCCCCCACAATTAACACCAAGAGAACAGCTGCTTGTAACGATGGAAAAACTGGCAAACTAGGCAGCTTTCTTCCTTACTGACTCTGTAGGAAGTCCACTACAGTTATCGGCTTTATAAAGTTAATGTGGCAGCCAACACTATCAACCTCAGCACGACTGGCTGCAGTTGTCCCATCTTCTTCCTGCTGTAAGCATCCAGCACCTCTTTTTCTTAATTTTTCTTAATTTTTAACATCTGATAGAAAGCATCTAAACAAGCATTTGCTCAAACTGACTTTCTACTGTGGCTCTTTGTGGAGGTTGTTATTCATGAGCCGGCTGTGTATAAAATAGACAGCCAGTTAGTGGCAGATGTAACACACACTGAAATCAACAACCATAAATCAACCTTTAATTCTCTCTCCCTCCCAGCAAACAAAGCTTACTGTGCAATTGGTTTAAAAAAAACATTGAGAGACAGCAAATTGAGCACTAGTTGGTTTTAACTAACTTTTTATCTATAAATATCGATACGAGTGTTAATAAGTATAAAGAAGCAGCACTGGTACTGATGATGGTAGTTAAAAAACTTGATAATACCTTCCTTTTACCAGATGCATGATTTGGTTTAAACATGTCAAGTGCCAATTTTTTTTGCTGGTGCTCAAATAAGTACACATTTGTTCAAAGTTTGTGTTTGTCTAAAACCGGAATTGTGGCACAAACATTGAGCCTTTAAAGAGAAAAGCCTTCGCTGCATGTGAACAAAAAAGCAAAACACAGTGTTCACAACTCAAAGAATTAGGTCTTGACCTTACCTGAACAAGATGAAGCCAATGGACTCAACAGCAGCCCGCCTGACGTCATCATTCACATCACTCACCTTAACAGAGATAACCAAAGCAGTCAATTAAGCAAGACTGGAATTAATCTTAATGATTAATGATTGATGCTCCCTTACTACTCACAGTAAAAACACTATGCTCTACTATTACACAGTTCAATACATTTAGTTAGTACAAAGTGCCACCTACAGGACAAAAAGTTGTTCACATCTCTGCAGCATGTTGTCTTTACCTCAAGAATAAACTTTTGCAAGATCAGCCCTGAAAGAATACAGGTGTTTTCAACACCTGGCACTAGCTTAATAACAGCAACTACTAAAGCACTGAAAACAAAAAGGAAAAACATAAAAGGTTTTGTTCAAGTAAAATTAAATTTTAATTGAGACTGTTTAGTCCCAACAGAAAATAAAGAATCATAATCCTGACACAAATGAGTAGCATCAATTATGAGGCCAGCAATTTGTGGATCTTGGCATCTGCTTCAGTGCCATCATTACAAACCTGTCCTCCCACTGGTGACAGTGTTGTAAAGAAGAGCAAAAGGAATCACTCACAGCGACATGTAGCAGGCGTCGGATGGCCTTGTTGTTCCCGGAGCCGCAGTATGCCATTCCCACAGTGTACATACCAGAGCGCCGTAGGATGGGGTCCTACCATAGACAGTGAAAGAAAGCAGAGCTTTTAGACTGTGTCTGGATGCACAACTAAGATCAACATAATTTGAGTCATTTCCCACATCCAGCTCTTGGCACACAGTACAGAGGAAGAGTCTCACATGTGATGTGAAATACACACAACCTGGGGTTCAGTGAGTACAGACAGGATTCAAAACATGACATATCTGCACACTGAACAGCAAACTTCAAGGAGAGCAGTGACCTTTAAGAAAGAGACCTTCTTTCTTTCTATGAAAGAATCACACTTCTATTGTTTTCTAGGTACTGGTAAGTTGGACCTATTTGGTTTTTTGAGAATAAAGAAGTTTAAACCTCATGGTGTACACATAATTTGCTTGTCAGTCATACCTTGTCTCTGCAGAGGCTTTCAATGAGGGCATCAGCTTCCTCCATACGTCCATACATGACCAGGGCAATTCCCACTGCCAGGCCACGCAAGATCTTCTCATGCTGCGTCTCCTGAGCATAGCCCACCATATCCTCGATTGCCTGAGCCGACTTGGAGCCCAGCATGACCAGACCCAAAGCCAAACCAGCAGCTTCACCTGGTGGGGGTGGTGGGGGAGTTACAGGAGATCGTGAGCATGCCTTTTGTCCTTTTACTACCAGATGTTTATGAATGTACACAAATAAATCTCAAATAAACAGCAATGGGCCATAAGCAAAAATTAATACTCAAACGTCTATTTGGTTCCATGTTTGTTTCACCACAAATAATTCTGATTTAACATGTTTAAAATTTCTACGCAACTCTAATAAAGAAATTTACAAGAAAAGCTCAGGACAAATGTGAATAAAATAAATAAATTCTTTATCATATTTGTAAAAACATTAATAGCAAGCAGACTACTGAGGAGCAAACTCCTTTATTGATTTTATCAAGAGCCTACGCACCAGTGACGGCATCATCCTGGTACAGGTTTGACTTAAGCAGGTCATAAACATCCTGTCTAGCTGTGCCCAGTGCAGCCAAACCCAGGCCAAGAGCACCGCCATGACGGACAATCTGTGAATGAGAAATAGAAAACAGACCATCAGTGAGAGCATAAAACTGACAGACTTAAACTAGCTGCTGCTCTCCAATACAAACCTCAAGCTGGTGCACAAGTATAACATTTCCAGGGTGTTTGGCAACAAACTGTAGAAGTAAACATCAAACAACTCACATCATTGCTGGCATTCTTGAGCTGACTGAGGAGGTAGTCAATGATGTCTCCACCATGGTTGGCATGAATAAGGCCCAAGGCATACAGGCCGCCTCCTTCCTGGTAGGCAGAGCCAGGGGAGGTATCTTTGGGCAAGTAGGTGGCCATTAACTGGAGCGCCTCTTTCTCATGACCCTGAAAAACAGCATTTTCAACATTAGAAAGAACATCTAGAACAAAATCCTTTCTGGTGTTCTTAGCATTACCATCACTGTGTCAGAACTCTACCTTGTGAATGACACCCAGACTTGCTGTGGCTGTGAATTTTGCCCAGTTTGTGGCTCTTGCTAGCCATTCTAGGTTTTCTCTACAAAAACAAAAACAAACTTGGGTCAGCGTCACTTGAAGCAAGTACATTTATCAATCTCTCTCTGTCATCTTTGCAGTGTTTTATCATCTTCACAGCAGAGTTACCTGAGGAACTGGTCACTTGTGGTTCCCGTGTGCATGAAAGAGTTGGCTATAACCGTAGCTGTGTGGCACACTGAATTTCGAACCGCATCCTAGAGTAAAAAAAGAGAGGAGAAAAAAGGAAATCTCAGGGGACAGCTGTTACGGCACATAAGAGACCTTGTGCAAAATGCAGTTCACCTGACCATGCAAACAACCTTTTATTATTTATTTTCTTTAAGCTACACATCTCATTGCTAGAGTACATTACCTTTGTGTTTTTGAGAATCATTAGATCTGTATTGTTATTTCGGATTAAAAATTGCAGGTGCAGCTCAATGGCCATCTCCCCACTGAGGATCTTGATCATCTTTGCGTTCTGGTCTTTGGGGTCATCTTTCTGTAAAAAGACAGAAAGGCAACATGATGATGTGCCAACCAAATTGAAGTGGCTTTTTTTTAAACATAAACGTGACCGACACCAGAGGTTTGCACTACAAAGCAGGTTGTAGGACTTGGTGGCTCACCGTTACACACCTACTCAGGATATATTAGAGACGTATAAAAAGAAAGACACCTATTGACCAATTCAAATGGTAGCATCAGAGTTGTTTTTTTTTTTTATACTGGTCTGGGAATTAACGATTGCTTTAGTGGTCCCTGGGAAGCATCTATATTAAAAATGTAGATTATTAGCTGATGGAAGTGCCTCTAATCCTAGAGCAGAGACTAATTAAAGCCCTAAAGCCATGTACTTGCTGACACCAAGACTTATAAGTTTACATTCAAGTTTAAGTTATATTTTTATACTTTTATTCCTCCCAATATTCAATAACACTATCAGGGTTGCATCTAAAGGAATAACACTAAAGTTGTCTCACACCATAAGAGCACTTCTAAGCAACACATTGATTTAGTAGTAATATGTAGTAAGGTAGTAATACTGATACACAATCTGCATTTTTTCTTTGTGCAAAATTTCCTTCTTGACTATGGATGCATAAACTATTTGCTTATAACCTGCATTATATTTTCAAATTCTTCATAGTGGTTCAGGATTAAAGTTTGTTATTCTTGTGAGAACCATGTGCCTCTAGACTTGTCTGTGGTTTCAGCTGGTCAACTGATGCCATCACCGCCCCTTTTATGTGAATGTATTCAAACTTTTTAGTGTGACTGTGGTTGTTAGCCTTGGCGGGGACAGAGTGAAAAAGATGTAATGGTTATGCTGAACATGCTTTGTAATGCAGGGCACTGGTACTACGGAAGTGTTGCAGTTAATAAAAAAAAAATCAAAAAAAAAATCCAAAATGCTAACTGTTTCTGCAGGCTTTCCAGCAGGGGAGCTGCCAGCTTTGTCATCGGTCTCCATTGCATCACTGTAACACACACAAAAGACAACAGGATTCAGTCTGTAAGATGTGCGTATAATAGGGTTAATTCAAACTCAAATATTTAGCGTTTGTTTACTTTAAGTTTGGTTCATTTCAGGAGGTTCGAGTTATAGCCATTTAAAATAGATGCATACCCAAAGCTTAGAGGACTGAATACTTACTGGCACAGAATAAAATCTTTTCCTGCCATGATTACAGAAGTTTAGAGAACTCTACAAGTCTTAACAGGCATTTTCTAACACTTAAATCAGTGCCATTAGCTCTGAAAAACCCTAAGACCCTGTAAACATGAACCACGACAAAGTGCTTCAGCCTTAGAATTAATTACTCTCTGCCCCTGCCTACCTCTCTTTGTCTGGCGTGGGCACAGTGCCTGTATTTGTGGAGCCAGGGACTGCAGGAATAGGTGTTCCAACAGTACGCAAGTTCTGAATGACAGAGGAGAGGAACTGCTGGCTGGCACTCTCATAAAGGTCAAAGCAGATCTGATAGGCCATTAACAGGTTGTCCTCCTTCACCAGCTTCTCCAGGATGTCACTCACAGCCTGGGGGTCGTCCAGGAATATCAGGCACTGGAGTGGGGAGGAGAGATAACAGGAGAGGGATGTTAGTTTGAGACTGTTTTGGAAAACCTGTGAAATTAAAGCCATCCATGTGATCAGCATATAGCAGTACTCACAACAGTTATACTACATAAAAACACAAATCCCTCTCAGTATGACTAAGGGCTGATATTGGTTTGGTTGACTGATGTTACAGTCTCTTATCTAACAAAAATGCCAGCAATGTTGCTTCCAGCTTTCCATATGACAGCATTCTGTATCTATAATTCAGTGTCTTTGGGGGTTGGACTGCTATAGTTTAGTAAAATGTGCAATCATTATACATCATCTGGGAGTGTCTAAAATTCTAAACTTTGGCTTTTTTAAACCATTTTTTCAAATTTTTCTTTTGTCTATACAGCTTCAAAAAAGTAAATTCTTTGGAATCACAAGGACTGTGGTTATACGTAAGATGTCATCTTATCATTTGCAATTTTCAAATGTCATAAAATAGTAAAATGGAGACCAGGAACATACTTGTCATTTTCTTCTACATTCACAAGTTTGTGCCCTGGGAATCTGTTTCCCAGGGTCAGACTGTCAATGTTGAGCTCTGATGAGGTGTTCTTTTGTTCAACAAGTGTCTGCACTTAAAATCACAGTAAGGGTGTTCAGCGAGACATTCCAAAGTTTTTAAACAACATTTGTTACCTGACAGACATTGATGAAATCAGGTTTTTCCAGGTTCATGTAGAGTTTGACCAGCACCCTCAGCACCTCGTTACGGAACTTCTTGTTCTGCATCAGGGACATGCACACCTTCAAGCTGTAGGCAAGGAGGCCGCTCACATCATTCTGCATGAGAATGGGGGAAAAAAAACAAAAAAAGAAAAAACATAGTTATTTCTTAAGATGACATGTTAATAACTTTGAACAATCAACAGCAATAACCAAACTGTAAATCTGGATTCTTGCATGAAATTCGTACAAATTGTGCCCTCTGAAATTAGTCAGTGTCACCGAAACAAATATTAACACTTTAAATAAAGTGACTCTCATAAACTAACAAATTTCTGAGTATTCTCATGCTAACTGTTTCGCCTTGAGGCGACTATTGATTTGGTGCTATATAAATAAAATTGAACTGAATTGAATTGTTTTAGACATCAAATGACTTAGCTGAGTTTTAAAGCTCGTTATAGATGTTCCAAACTAATCTCAAGTCAGCAGAGAACTGCACTGACCGACTCTAAGATGGTCTTCTCAAACATGTCCAGACGTCTGGTTTCCAGGGCAATGCCAATGGCCTGCTTATACTTGTGATCATCTAGGCAACGCAGGAACATTTTGTTGACAATGCCCTCGAGACGGGGGTCGATGCTTTTCTTCTCCTCGCCCTCTGGCAGCTCAGCATTCTCCACCCGCAGCTTGGTGTAGTGGTCGATGCATTTGGCTGCATCAGACAAATAAACAGTTATGTAGGTTAATACACTGATTTCATACATACCTGAACAACCTCAACAGAAAGCCATGGAGGATAAACTGAAAGTAATGATTTTCAGTTGTTCCATTCACGCTATTTATACTTTGCACTAGTACGAAATACAAGACAGCAAAAAACTGTTTTTTTCTCCCCACTCACCAATGATGGTCTCCACATATTCTGAGTCATCTGTGACACTGAAAAGATCTCCTGCACCAAGAGCATAGTTAAGAGACTCTTCAAAGGCTCCAAGATGGTAGAAAACCTTAGAGGCCACCAAGGCTGCAAATTCTCTGCTCCGGAAAGACTCATCCTCATAAAGGACCTCGCTGTGAGAAGACAACAGCTGGTTACATAAGACTGGGAGAGAAAAAAAAAAAAAAACACTGGCAAGAGCCATTTTTCTAATCACCGTTAAATGAAAATCATTAGATCAAAATGATCTGTGATCACACGGAGCTCAATCTGAGACTGGGTACAACGCAGATTTGGTGGGAAAACATTCAGTTCTGCATTTCTGATCATGACGCAACTTTACACTCCACTGCCACATTTAATCAGTAAATATTGTCTTCAGTGTATCACAATTTAGGGGGAAGGTCAGATTTGTTAAGAGCTCAGTATACCTTCAGTGAAAATTTTTAACCCTACTAAAGACATAAAAATAAACTCTGAGCTTAGGTTATTGCTGACTTATATTACAACACTATAATCCCAAGTTCTTCAGTACTTACATCTTATCTACAGATCCTGAAATCTCAGCCCAGAAGTCATTCACAATAGCATCTAGCTTGTGCAGAGCAAACTCCTGCAAGGCAAAAAAAAAAAAAAAAAAAAAGCATTTTTTACACATTCATCTTTTTAATAACTTTTTTATAACCCTGCACACTCCAAAGGATTTTAAAAAATGTATGTTGTTTACA
>VVAS01050266.1:4533-14786 GCA_015103295.1 Ptychochromis oligacanthus
TTTGTCAAGTGGGTTTTACTATAAGAGGCGGTGACAGACGTGACAGAGGGAGGGGAAGAAAATGGGGAGGAGGCAGAAGGGAGCAGTGGCTAGAACAAAGGAAGGGAGAGAAAGGGTGAAAAGAGGAGAGAGTGGAGGTCAGAAAGCAAGGGGCGGACAGCATGCAGAGGTTATTGTGATGGAAATGTAATTAGGAAGCCTGACTGCGGTGCCTCAGCCTGACTGAGGGTCAGTCCAGGTTAGCCCATCTGCCTCCAATCTAGGCTAATTAGGGGGCTTCTTTGTCCCAAAATCAGATGAGGAAAAAACGGGGCACAAACACTGATTCTCTCCATCCCCCTAACCTGATCAAAGAAGATCAAAGATTGAGATGAACTGCAGGATTGAAAAATCGGATCTTTGAATGAGAAGAGCAGGTGATCCTCCAACAGCTGTCCTTGAAAAGAGGCCTTAATTCTGACTTATGGCTGATCAAACAATGAGCTTAAAGTGAAGTATTGTATGTGATTAATTTTTGGATGAACAAACAGAGAAATTGTATTGTTTAATAATATTATTAATTATAATAATAACATTCAAACTGTGCATAACCTTGTGAATGCCCTCTTGTTCTTGAGCAGGAGTAATGAGACTGTCTCAATAATTATGAAACTTCAATGTTAATCATATAAAATTCATTCATATTTAATGTATCTATACATAGATGGCTCTGTCTGTAATTAACTGCTTCGTAATATATCCTCAAATATCAAAAATACTTCCTATGGTCATATGACAGTTTCATCTTCCTGATTTTGAGGAAGCTTTAATAGAAAGGGGTGAGGGTGTGAGGGTGGGGGCAGCAGTAGAAGGGTAGGGTGTAGCTCAAAGACCAGAATGCCAATGACAGGATTAGAGGCCATATGGGCTTCAGGCACCATCTGTACTGTGGGAGCGACAGCGAGAGGGTTAATTATAGGGCAGCCTCTGCTCCCCGAACACAGCAACTCCCCCCTGACTCGTCCAGAACACCCTAATCACTGCACCACACAACCCTCCTGCTCATGTAGTCCGTCTGTGTACACAATAGACACTGGTGCTTAGTACTGATGGATAAAATCAGAACACCTGTATTCACATGGAAGATAATATCCACAATATACATATGTTATACTTGTTGTCACCTCTTTCTTTGTGCCAGAGCAAAATAAATAATCCTACAACTATTTCTAAAAAACAGTAATATTTGTTGAACATTTGCACTCATTACACCATATATATGCAGACAAATGATGTGTGTGTGTGGAAAGCATGTTTATAAGTTATCAGGAATCTTACAATTCTTGTGGTGCAATTACATTGTTTGCTGTTTGCCTGTAGAGCTGTTCTCCCCCAGAGAATAGAGACAAAGGAAGGAGGCAGGACAGGGAGGGCAGCTCAGCCTATCTCAGACAACACTCACTCTGTCTCTCCATCACACACAAACACACCACTCTTAACAATGCACTGAACTGGACTATCTGTCACAGAAGTGCTCACGTGTTCCTATAAACACAAAAACGAGAACATGTCTATCACTTTTACATCCAATTAGACATCGCTCTGTACCACTAGCTCAAAATGTTCGGAAAGTAGACCAAAAGAAAACCATAAGGGATATAAACACAGATGTATTAGAAAATGGCCATGCACTAATTAAGTCACTGGTGAATTCAGGAAAATATATCAACTAAGGCTGCTGTTTTTTTAATACAAAACAAAGCTGACACTCAGTTTGGGTAATGGTTACAGCCGCTATAACGTGTCTGTGATGGTCTCATTATGGCTCTGATTAAGTCCACAGATACCAGACAACTGGGTGTGTATATGTCAAAAGAGGAGAAATCCCTACTATTTTTTGGGAACTCAGTCTAGTTTTAGCTAACATGTGCCTCAAGTCAAAGTGTCTGATTTGAACCGTCTTACACAAGTAAAATGCAAAAGTGATTATGTTCATTTGTGCGTTACAGGTATCGTATGCCCGGCCAAGTTCAGCTTCCATTCGTGATGCCAATCTTTACGTGAGCGGACTCCCCAAAACCATGAGCCAGAAGGACATGGAACAGCTGTTCTCCCAATACGGTCGGATCATCACCTCACGGATCTTAGTGGACCAAGTTACAGGTACACTCTTATATTGACTTAAAGCATTTCGGGAGAAACCACGTGTCAATATAGCCCAAGTCATGCCAGTCACGCTTAGAAGAAGCATCAGTCACTGATGCCAAGGTAGTAACACTGTTCTGTTTTCTTATTCGGAGCAGGCATATCGCGAGGAGTGGGCTTCATCCGGTTTGACAAGAGAAATGAAGCAGAGGAGGCCATCAAAGGACTGAACGGACAGAAGCCGTTGGGTGCTGCCGAGCCCATCACTGTCAAGTTCGCCAACAACCCCAGCCAGAAGACAGGCCAGGCCTTACTGACTCAGCTGTACCAGACTGCTGCCCGCCGTTACACGGGGCCCCTGCATCACCAGACTCAGCGTTTCAGGTACTGAACCTTTACCAACCTCATATCACTCCATGTATGAGTCCCTTACTAACCAACAGATAGTCTGAAAAGAAATATGATTTCAAGCCCAAGTCACAGGTTATCCTGCTCTGTTGCTGAGCTTAAGCCAACTCAATTTATATTAGCAAACTCAACTTATTATATTTACAAGTGTGTTAGCATTGAATTGTTTTAGTAAGCTATGGAATACCATTACTGTCTCAATAGTTAAATCAGCAATTTTTCCTAATGGCTAAGAATGGGTAAGAGTTAATATTTTTCAGTGGCTACATTCAATCCACCAAATGAAGTGGCACATTCACAAAACAGTAAATGTGGTCTAGTTTTATAATACAGAGAATTAAAGGATTAAAGAATAAATAACTCATTTTCTGTCACTATAACACCTATTCAATAACTGTACCTTTAAGTTATTCTTACTTTATAGTAAAGAAGGAAATGGCAATAAAGTGTTGTCCCTCCTTCTCAATCTCTTTCTCTGACTTTCTTTTAAACTGCAGTGTGATCCCTTCACTTGGAAAGGGACCAGATCCAAATAACAGCTCAAAACCAATGTAAGAAACCAGATTTTTCCCAATTACAACAAAAAAGTAAAGCTAAAAGAATATTGGTTTAAATGTCGCCTATACTTCATAGGCATTTAGGCATCGTAAGACTGAATATGCCAGATGTTAGCCACATCTATGTGGATAATTATGAATAAAATGCTTTGAAATTCAAGGGCTTCCAGTATGAAATATTTTTTTAAGGAACTTCACAAACAACTATAGACACCCCCAAATTTGGAATGCTTACTTACTCAGTATGGATACTTAATTTTAATAAGTAGATGTAAAATAACATTTTACTTTGGAGCTTAAACTGAACTCACAATAAACACCAGCATACAATTTGACACATCATCAGTTTGTGGTTGGATGGTATGGGACAACGCTGCAGTGAAGGATGCCCTCTGGAGGCCAGCTGGTGAAGGAGCAACATGTTAACATGAAAGCCCCCCTTCCTTGTAGATCTCATAACTAACTTCTGCATCCCCTTCATTCTCCCTCTTGCGTTGCAGACTCGACAATTTACTAAACGCCAGCTACGGAGTCAAGAGGTAAATGCCAAAGGTGTACTTTCAAAAGCATCCATGCCAAAATAAAACCTCAAACAAAGTGCCCGGAATACCACCTGCTGACTTCATCTCAAAATCAGATATACTAGCCATAAATTCTAATGCCCACAACCCATTTAACCATGCTACAGAAGCAGCTGAGCCAACAAAACACTATCTGTAATTGCAATAAGCAATAATGCAGCCTTCCAACAGCAGGGTATTCTGGCATGGCTTTGTTTAACCTTTTGTTCTTTTGTTTTGATTAATAGAAATAATTTATATGTATTTATTTATGAACTAACATTGTCAGTTTCAGTTGCTTTAATGTCCCCTTTTTTTCACCAGCATGGACATACCAGATTCCGTTTGCGTCTCCTCTGTTTGCTCCAGTTTTTGTATGATTTGATTCCAATTTGCTTTTCATCCCTCTCTAGGTTTCTGTGTTTTGTTCAATACTGTGATTTCTGTTGAACATTGTGATTCATGTGTTTAATTCTTCCAGAGGCTTTGGTCAGCAGAGAAAATGAGAAAATATGCAGATTGTGTGGGTGTCTTGTCTCAGGGCTCACAGTGTCATTTTGTACGAAAGCAGGTAGTTTGGAGCCACTGTGGTGCCCACACATATTTACCTACATAACTGTGCAGGAGAGGGGATGGAGATGGGGTCCCCTGACTCCATGCCCGACTACAGGCTTTAACATTTCTCACAGATACATGCTCATAAAAGACAGTATAGAGCACTGAATGCTGTGTGGAACTTCAGAATGACACCCATGGTAGTTCTCCTACTCTCTTCCCCAGATTCTCACCCATCACCATTGACAGCATGACCAGTTTGGCTGGGGTCAACCTTACTGGTCCAACTGGAGCCGGCTGGTGCATCTTTGTGTACAACCTTTCCCCTGAGGCGGACGAAAGCGTCCTGTGGCAGCTCTTTGGGCCTTTCGGTGCCGTCACCAATGTCAAGGTCATCCGTGACTTCACCACCAACAAATGTAAGGGCTTTGGCTTTGTCACCATGACCAACTACGATGAAGCTGCCATGGCTATTGCTAGCCTTAATGGCTACCGCCTGGGTGACCGCGTGCTGCAGGTTTCCTTCAAGACCAGTAAGCAGCACAAGGCCTGAGAGAGAGCCTGCTGGTACCAGCTCCTTCGACCTGCAGGGAGAGCAGCTCCCTGTGCCATCACTCTACATGGGCCTGGACTGAGTCTCTCTCACACAAATTCATAAAACGGAATCACAGACACAGACAAGCAGACACATGCATACATGCACACACATAACACAAACATATCCATATGCAAGCATACACAAGTCAGAGTTTCAAGTAAACACACTAGTGGAGTTTTTCTTTTCTCTTTACACAACATGCTAGTCCTTCCCTATATTTGCCTGGATTGAATTAGAAGGGGTACGTAGCTGGTTTGTTGGGTAGAGGCAAGAACTATCTATTTAGGAGACAGTCTAACGAATGTGACAGAGAATGTGTACTGAGTGCTTTGATTGAATTCAGGCAAATAATGACAACTGATGAACAAAATGATCAAAAAATTTAAGTGAACGAATATGTGCAATTTACCCAAACTCTTACCCCACCATCTCTCCCATTATCTTGCTGGAGAGAATGTAGTCACTTTTTTACACTTGGGCATTTTGAATCAGCAAGTTTTTTAGATCAAAGAAAATGAAATTAAAAAACAGTGTTCTCTTATATACGTCTATTAAAATATAACTATATATTCAATATTTAAGGTGGTTATAATAGCCGAGTATGTAAGCATTTTCTAGAAACTTTGACTACTGTTTCCTGACCTGCATTAGGTGGTGCCTAGCGTAAAGGCAGTTTCTCTACCCTGGGCTTGTTAGCTCAGACCCAATATGATTTAGGTTAAATAGTGAATACTGGTCACAGAAAAGAGTAGTCCGAAGGCCATCAGAATCACTTTCCCTCACAGTCTCACAACAAACTACACAATAGTACACTTATGTATCACAGAAACACAGTTCAGTAACTAGAAGATGTACACATATTTAGTCCACTAAAGCTGTATTTTTTCTAATCGATCCTTAAGATGGATTTAATACAAGCAGACTGTCTGTGAACTTAGAGCAGAGTGGCAGAGCTCCCATGGTGATAATGTTCATAACTAAGTCTCTGGTGGCCGAGAGAGAGATGAGTGCGAGAGGAAAAGTGTTTCACCATAAGGCAGCCACATCAAAGGAAAATACCGGTGTTTTGTTTTTTTTCACTTTTTGCATCATTTTGAGATTATCCACAGGCCATTGTACTTTGCATGGCTCTGTCAGCCATCATCTGGCATGAGATCCCTTTAACTGAAAATGCGTTGGGGGCCAAAAAGTCAAGAGAAGACAAAGATGGGCAAACTTATGTTTCGATTTCAAATATTTTAAATGCTATTGTACTTAAGAGATAGTGTATTTGACATATTCAGTGTTTTTGCAAAAACGTTACAACTGAAAAACTGTGGACTCAACAATGGTGAAGGCATCTCTGCTGAGAAAAAACAAAGATGAGCAAAAACTCAAGAGCACCGGTATTATTCTTGAGTGCACATATAGAAGTTCCCTGAATAAATGAGGTCAAAGTTTTACATTTCAGTAGAATACATGGGATCTACAGTAAAAATATGAATAGAGCAGACTGAGTAAACTGCAGTTGCTAAAGACTGAACACTTAAAGCTGACTTAGAGTCATGTCTGCGAGTGATGATATCCGGCAATGTAAAGATTATCACTGATCCAGTGAGGAGAAATATTACTAGTTCCTCCAACTTTGCTAAACGCTCCTCAGTTTTACTTTAAAACCCTTCTATTCTCATAAAAGCTTCCCAGAAACTTTGAACTCCTGCCCTCTCAAAAGATGACTGTACAAAATCAAGCTTGCAGAAAAAAAGAGTCATAATTATACTTCTGTTTACAACAGAAAAGTATTTATTTGTTTGCTTCAGATCTGTTTGGCACTACCACTAAAATAGCATTTCTAAAATATCCCCAACCCAACTGCATGAAGATTATTTATGGCACCCTTGATGAAACATTAAGGCCAGGCTGTCTAGTTGAAATGTCTGTTACAGCCCAGACTGATGATTTACCATGGGGAGAGCTAATGTCTTTCAATATCAAGACAACTGCACACGATAATAGATTAAATAAGGTCAACTATATTCAAGACATTTTTGCTTTTGCTTTTCTAAATGACGCTGTGTTAGCCAAAGAGGACGATCTCTTTGAAAGGATTACATTAGAGATAAATCTATTTTTATACATACAAAGGAACAAGACCTTGTGCTGAATTTTTACAGATTCTTAAGCTTGGAAAAACTGGGACATCGCATGGCTTTATTTTAAACCCTCTGATCTTTGCAGAGCAAGGGGGAACAAGCATGCGGTGTATGGGTGGGGATTTAGGGAGGGGGCGAAGGAACAATGTATCTCATACAAACTTAACTGTCTAAACATATAAAACGATTGAAACAAACCTAACAAAAACCAATTTGGTAGAAAAAAGTTACAGTTGGGGTATAACCTGACAGACATATTTATACTTTTGACTGCTTAGACACACACACACACACACACACACACACACACACACACAAACACATCTCTTGTCCTGAAGTTGTGTACAGTGTTGCTTCAATGATGGTGCAGTGAAATGAAGTTCTTTGACTTGAGAATCCCAGACAAAGCTGCAATGAGCTCAGCTCAATGCCCAGCTGGAAAATTAAACAGCTGCTTGCAAAATAAAGTAAAAAGGTAAAATGCAGATTGAAATAATGACGCAGATTCATAACGAACATTGAGCATGAGTCTTTACGATTAGTTAGATTTGATTTTTGCCAAAGAATTGCTTTGCAAGTCAGTACCAAGAAGGTTCAATTAAGACCGACTATGTTATTCCCTGAGTAATTGCTGTACAAATCGATGTTATTTATTGAATAAGGACCCTCTACAATTTCAGTTATCATTACTTTTGAACATATGAGTTGCGCATATCAGTTTACATTTGTAAATCTTTAAACCACTGAACCAAAAGTGACAGATGCAAGCAATCCCATTTGCACACATTTTCATGCAGACACCGAATGATAAAAGGCATATCAAAAATAAATTACGATGAATCAGTTCACCTCTCAACGAAGGAAAAATGCATCCTCCTATAATATTTCCCCTGACATTTAAATCATCCGCTTTGTCTTGTGACTAATTTATCCTTCAAAAACGTTGCACCACTTCAAGTACTTACACGGGCATCTTTCAATCTGACTCATGCTGTTTCATCCCCTGAAATACTTTGAATGATTGTTGGTGGCATGTCCAGAGCTGACCACATAAAAAGACTAATCTAGCTATTTTTGGTCATGCAATTTCCAAGAGATAGCACAGTAGGACTGAACACTTGGTGAGACCAGTGATAGACGTTAGGAACAACCGAGATAACAGGCCACGTTGAGCTGCAGCTGGAGTTGTTTACCCAGCCATGTCCGATGTAGAATAGTCAACCCACAAACTAAACCTGCAGTCTAAAATGACCTTTCACACACAGTCTATACAAAGACCTACATATGATGTACAGCAAAGAGCCAAGGACCATGGCAGGAAACAGTACTACACTGCTTGAACAACAACAATAATCATTTAAAAAGACAAAAAAACTTTCCTATGGAACAGTAAGTGCAATGTGCTTTGTTTTTATATTGACTGAGAACAAATGATATATATTTTTTAAAAAAGAAATTAAATGTCACACTGAAAAGGTTTGCGGAATAGTGAAAGGAGCAAATGTTCAGACAAAAACATGAAAACGAGCAGACTCATTAATAAATCAAACAAGCAATGAGAGCTCTGATCTTAAAATTGCCATATCACCTCCTCAGCCCCTAATTTGTGCTCTGACCATGCTAGCTCAAACTGCATATTTGGCTGACTTAATAGAGCAATTCTCAATGACCTTGAAAGGAATACTGTCTAATATATCATCAGTTTTAGCCCATGTCAATTTCAAATATCATTTTTCCTGTAATTTATTGATTTCATTTACATATCAAGACTCACATGTTAAATTAGTGTATTTGTGTTGTTGATGTTGCCATAGAGAACACACATGGGTCAAAGATTATGTTTGGTTGCATTGATTGGGTAAAGTTTGTTATTTTTCTTCCATTATTTAATTAGTTGCAGTTTACAGTGTATGCAGATTTTAGACTTAGTTAGATTTTTTTCTTTCAATCAATCTGTGTTCAATTGTGTTTGTAAAGTCTGTGGTAGCTTTTGTTGCAACATAAAATAATTTAAACAGAAAAAATTCAAAATAGCGCCAACAAACTTGTATTATTTGGGCGACTTTAAGCTTGTAGTTTTAACTTATTGTTAACTTAAAAACTATTTATTATGATTATTATTATTGCCTCGTATAAAGTATGTTTTGTGTATATTTATGGTTTATTTCATTATATTTGCAAGTTTAAAAGATTTTAAGTTTGCCAAAATTGTGGTTACACCATTTCGTTTCTTAAAAGGGGGACAAATAGAAAAACAGCTTTAGAAGTACGATTTGGAAAAGTTCTCCATAGTCAAAGAATGCACTGCTATATTTAACTAATTGAAGTGTATAAACATACATGCTTTGTGCTAGATGTTATGCCTTTACTGCCTGTGTTCTGTTTGTCTTGTTAAATGAAAATCTTTTAATTATTTAATCTAATCACAGTCTTGTTTTTTCAACCACTCGGTGAACCCCTGAGACATGGAGCAGCTCATGTAGCGAGGCTTTGGCCCATTTGAGGGTCCTGCAACTAGCCAGAAAGGGAGGAGATATCCTCAGTTTGATATGCTCACAAGAATCTTTCCTGTTTATGCTGATGGGTTGATTTACAAGAATGGATATTGGGGGTTCAGTTTACATAGCTGCACTGTATACTGAGATCACCTGTATCAATTTCAATATCAATTTGTGCTTCTTTGGCTCCAATACACAATTGGAAACCCAGCCAGGAGCTCGAACAAAATATTGCAGAGCTCAGAAAAGTTGCAGGAAGGTTTTCTTGGGAGTCTTTAGCGTACTGAAGGGGTGAGTGGTCCTTCTGTTTCTCAACCAACTGTATTTTGTGTCTATTTATTTAGAAGAGGGGACGCAGTAACTTAGTGATGTTTTTCTTACATTTTCCTGGAATGGTAGAACAAATCAAAGGTGAAAATGATCAAAACAGTTCTGTTGACACCAATGTCAGTGGAAAACAAAATCTCATACTTCCAAACATGACCAAATGAACAATGTCAAAATTTAACAAAGAAAAAAAAATAAAACCTTTCAGTTTAGACTAGGATATTTATTACTGGGATTTCAGCTGAAGACGCTTGAAGACTTTTTCATGGAATTGTTTAATTATTTGTACTTTACATGCCAGAAAAAAATAAAATAAAAGCTACAAATATGAGTGGCCCTATTTTTATTGACTGTCAACACAATACTATTAAAAATGATGTCATTTTACCATCGCATGCACGTTCAGTAAGGCTGGTTTGTTGGGTTGACTGTTTTAATTATTGCAGTGATATTGGACTGGATTTCTTTTTTTTTTTTTTTTTTGATAACACATT
>VVAS01050278.1:0-11272 GCA_015103295.1 Ptychochromis oligacanthus
GAAGCTGAATTTTCAGCTAGTTAATGCTAAAAGACAAAGCTGTTCCATCATAAAAGAGCAAGGTTGAGGAGTCAAAACCACAAGCTGTAAATATGTATCACTGAAATGTTGTCTTTGATAATCAGACACAGTTGTGGATATTTACAATGTAGCTAAGCTGCTGTTTCTAATTCTAACTCTTGCTAACTGTTGCCATATAGTCAGTTAGGCAAAGCAGATTATTATTTTACTAGCTATATTACTTTTGTAAGTTAGCACATTTCCCACATGTACCCCTTTAAATAAGGACATATATTATGTCATGTACTTACATTTATAATTGAGCTTTTCTAGTCTTATTGAAGCGATGAAGCCGGAGTACCCGGAGAAAACCCGTGCAGGGACAGATAACAGTCTTCTTTCAGAGAGCGATAAAGTCTTTATTAGGAAGTTAGAGGGGTATCAAAAGGATATAAGCCAAAAGAATTTCATGTCCTATTGCGAGAGTTGTGTTTTGCACTTTGTATTGCTGTAAGTCGCTACTTGGTTAGGTTTAGGCACTAAAACCTACTTAGTGAGATTTATATACAGAAATGTGTGTAATTATGTGTTCAGGTATGAAGCCAAGGGGTCCTTTAACTCTTTCCCCCATAAAGACAACATTTGACGACCTTCCCTGTACCCTTAATGATGAGTTTTGACAGTAAAGATGTTGATGACAACCATTAGAATAGGTTCTGGGTTTTTCCAAGGGTAGCCCTAGTAAGCTGTATAGGCACAGATCACCCTCACTAACTTCTGATGCACACCCATCCATTTTGTTCTGGAAGCAGGCCTGAAATATGAAAGAAACCGCTCAGTTCAGAAAAGAGAAACAAGGGTTACCCCTAGTAGGCATCCAAGGGGGGAAGAGTTAAGTGGGTCCATATGTGCCATAACCCTGTGCATTGTGGCACGAAAGCCAAAGGATACCAAAACATCACAGAAGATAGGCACTCTATGTTTGCAGATGATGTGGTGATAATACTTAGCTACAGAAAAAGCAACTTTTGCCTAAACTTTAATAAAGTCAGCAGAGTTCCACAGTTGTCTCAAATGTAAAATGTGAGTAATCGCCATAGAGGACTAGATTTCCTTTAACCAGTTAGACACACTGACAGGAAGAAGCATTGAAGACAGTCCTGTCAGAAATTGCAAATGTATGCAGATGATGCGGCACTAATAATTCCGTTTTGAAAGCAGCTTTCTAACAAAGCTTAGTCTTATAGGTGTCTCACTGTTTTTCTGAATCTACTGAACAGTAGATATGTGTGTGTGATGTGCTGATGTGCGACTGTCAGTAGGCCCAGGTGATTGACAATACACCCCTAAGCATGCTGGGAAACAAGATAAGCGCAGCCCATTTTGTGGGTCTCAAAAACCCAAGAGAACAGACATGGAAGAAGATAGAGGGAAAAAAGAAATTACATAGAGATTACACAGCGGGAACAGACAGACAGACTCACAGATGAGAGAGGGACAGTGGGAGAACGAGAGAGAGTAATTTGCTGGAAATAAAGAGTGACAGGAAGGACAGGAGCTGCAGAAAAAAAGAGGAATTATGGGAGTGTTTCTCCTTTTGCCCTCTCTCCTCTCATCCGTTATCAGCCATCAGGGTACTCCATCATTCTGGATCCCATCTTCCTTAAGACAGTTTCACTCTCCTCTCTTCGTCTCTGTCACTCAATCCTCAGTCCAAATTGTGCTGCAGGCTTCAACCTTACATTATTTTTTTTACAGCACTGGCCTTGTGGGCCAGGTTGATGACTTTTTGTGGAGCTGTAAGATTACTTCCCTGCCCTATCAGCCTCTAACAATTTAAAATGATTTAGTTATCATTAGTGATCATAAACATGAGCGCCATGTGAGAACACACTATTACAAGGTGACCTGTTTAGACATACATGTGCACAGTCAAACAAGTAAGTGTCAATCAGCGCATTGCTGTGGGGCAACAGACAGACATGGCTCCTGTCAATTGTGTGTCTCCGAGCAACCAGGAGCGGCAACCCAGGCCATAATTAAAACAGCAGCCTGCTCGAGGAAATAACAGGAGACTGGAATGGAGACAGTGTGTCTGCCGCAGCTTTATGTACTTTTTTTATTTCATTCATAAATAGCCCAGAGCAGCACTGTGGACACAGAGTAACAATAAACACGAATGATGTTAGAATCGCAGCAATATTACACCAAGTCAGGAAATGTTTGGCTTTTTTAAAAAGGTGAAATTTTGTATTTATTTATTTAGTCTGAGTTTGACCAAAAAAAATTCAAAGTCATAAAACCTGTGTTTTACTTTTGGCACTTTACTTAAGACCATGAGTGGATTAGCTTCCTCTTGCATATGGACCATCTGTCTGTCACTTGTATGAAAGATGCCATATATAAATTAGTTGGACTGATTCATTTTCTTTTGCCCCGGAAGTAAAGAAAAAGTGGTTGTTAACAGTAAAAGGTGCAGTGTCAGAACATTGAAACACACCTTGTGGTAAACATAGACCTTACTTGAGCGGCCACCCAGGTGTTTTAACAGCTGAGCAAGTCTATTTTGTGTGTTTCCGAGTCCATCTAAAAAAAAAAAGGGTACCCACCATCAATTTACAGGGACAATCCGTTCAATCTTGCTGTGAAAGTTTAGTTGTGGCACAGTTGTGCAACGGTTTGCATTGTTGCCCCACAGCAAGAAGGTCCTAGGTTCAAATACACCAGCTGGCTGGAGCCTTCCTGTGTGGAATTTTCACATGTGAGACATGCTTGCTAGGTTAATTGGTCATTCTAAATTGGCTGCAGGTGTGAATGGTTGTCTGTCTCTCTGTGTTATCCAAGCAATAGACTGGCAACCTGGCAATAGACTGTCTTGCCCTGTGACAGCTGGGACTAGGCTCCATCCCCACCGTGACCCTGAACTGGATAAGTGGAAGAAAATGGATGGATGCCACTCACCGGTTCATCACAGCTCATCCCATCTCGATACATTATCTTCAATTCTTCGTCAGTCTTGGGGGCTGGAGCCTATCCCAGCTGACATAGAGTGAGAGGCAACCATTCACAGTCACATCCACAGGAAGCCGCAGACACAAGAAGAACATGCACACTCCACACAGAAAGGCCCAAGAACCTTTTCTGCACCAATATGCTGCCACTTTCCCATCTTGTGTTTTTCTTTAAGGTCCTTGATGTCATTCAGCTGTTTCTGCAGAATTTCAGTTGTCTTGAGATAAGCTTCACTGTCATGGACTGCAGCTGATGACGGTAGTTCTTCTGCCATGAGCTGCTGCGAGCTCGAGGGCCACTCCAGCCAGATCCTGTAGCAGTTGGAGCACTGCTTCACATGCTGCTACACAGGACAAGGGCTACTACTACAGCTGCGGTCCCGCATTCCCACACTGGGATTAGTTTAATATCACTCATTGGTCAGTTGATCAATCCAACAAAGACTGAACAATTTCAACATCTGCTTCAACCAACAGCAGGTATAATCTTTCAAAAACACAATAGCAAGTACGAGATGATCACTCACAAAATTAAATCAAACAACTGGTGGTTGAATAACAGGGAGAAAAACAGCGGGGCAGCAGGGAGATAGTGCAGGATGAGCTAACAAAGTAACACAGAGCAGCACTACCCAGACAGTCAATGAAGTAAGACAAAAGACCGTGACATGCCCGGCTCCCACATCTCTACACTGTTTTCAGCAGTGAGAACAAGCTGAGAATTAATGGCTTTTTCATGCTTTTGCGTTGATCCTATGCAGACCCTACAGACAGCTTGGCAGACCGTTTCCTACATGTTGTAACCATTTACTGTCACCAGGGGGCAGTCTCACAGACAGCTGGTCTGTGGGCTACTCTTGCTTGTGCTGTTGTTGGTCCTTCAGCCACAGACAAGAGCTAAGTTAGAACATATAAAGAGCTGAAGTGAAACCGAGTGTTAAAAACAATGAAAGGTGTCCACTGCAGCCACTGTCTGAACTTTTCATGCTGTTTTTGATCATCTTTGATGTTTATTCGTGCTCCTCCCATTTCTGGTGTCCCTCCCTTTATCTGTAAACTTTATCTGTATGAGTACAGACCATCTCAAGTATCTGATTTAAACCTTTGTAAGTAACATATTAAAAGTAGATTTGTCACAGAATCAAAAGACAAGTTTTCGTCTTACGTTTTTTGGTAGTCGCTGCAAATAATAGGGTGACAAAATGTAAAAGTTGCACAAGAATTGCAAGTCCCATACATTTTTATTTGGAATATGCAAAAAATGACTCTAATGTTCGAAAGTATTAAAGAGTGTGATTATAAAAAACTAAGCATAGATTTCAACTCAAACACCCAGTTTGAAAACTATAAATTCATTCACCAAACTTGGATGGCCTGTACTTCACAGCAGGCCATATTATTTGTCAAATGATTCCATTAGAAATGCTTGAAAAGGCACCAACACCACAAATATGATTGATGGGTTGGGTTCAGAGACTCGTGGAGGTGAGGACTAGCAGACAGATCCTGGTAAAGCTGTCTAAGTTGGCACACCTGTCAGTCAAAGCAGAATCACCCCAAATTTTAAGCCTGACCAGTATCCAGACGGATGAGTTATAAAATAAATTCACAGGTTTTTGTACCAGATTGTACGCATATTTATTTCTGCTGTAAAGTTGGACATTTTAACATGGGAGTCAGTAGGGACTGAGTTGCTTTTGGAGCCAGTCTCAAATGGTCACTTGAGGAGCTGTAGTTTATGGCAGTTCTGCGTTGGTTTCATTTTTCAACCACGGAAGTTGCAGCTTGGTACCAACTCATCTTAAACTTACAAAAGTGGAGGATAAATAAGTACTGTATAGTTAGAACTGAAACCCAGTGTAGACTATTATTATAAAAGAAAAATTCAGTGTAGCAAGACAGGGTTGGCTGTATCAGTGCCACAATGACAAGCTGTGGAATTGTCCAGAGGTATGTGAGTCGCAGCAGTTCTGCTACATTGCTGTAGTGCACAGTTAAGATAAGCAATGTGTCTTGGACCTTACACATGTAGTTTGCTGCTCCAGTAGAATGACAAATGCTTCAGCATTTTAGTAAATGCTAAAAAAAACAGCAGACATAATGGCATCACATGGGACCAGTAAGAGCTTGTAAACCTAAGAGGCCACATTTTACAGTGTGGCAATTGTGGAGCTTTGTAGCCTCAGCTGTGTTTGTATTTTCAGAAGTGGATGACTGAATATGTCAGGTTGGGTAAAGTCATGTTAGAAATTTTTATGATTTTCCTCATTTTACCCCATTCATATTTATTATGTTTCCAAAGGACTAGCTCGATAACTTGCACCAGTCTTTAGAACCGCCCACCTTGTCGTGAATATTTATCAGTGCAGCAGCAGTGGGACCAAAACCAGTTCATTATTCCCTGGCACGCCAAGCCTTACTCCTACCAAATCTATCATAAAAAAGAAAAGGTGAAGAAGAAAAGGAGGTGTTTCTTACCATTGTAAGAGAGGCGAGGCTTGCTTAGACACATGATAAAGTGAACCTCCATTTCATTGGATGCCACAGACTTGGAGCAGACAGGACACTTGAATCCTAGGAAGAACAAGAGTGAAAGTGACAGATCAGTGTAAATATATACACACACCTCCGAAATAAACAACCATCGGCTTGTAATGTCACTACAAAGCATAATCAAAGGAATCAAATGTAAAGGGCATTTTTTATGTGTAAAGAGAAGAATGTGATAATCAAAAATCCAAGCAATCTAAGAGCTCTGATGGTAAAAACAACAACAACAAAAAACAGATAACAGATATGACAATATGGTCAAGATGTCTAAACATTGTGTTGCAGAGATATCACTTGAACTGATATAGGCCTGGCCTGTACTCTTGTGTAATACCACTTTGAATCGTTTAATGGTGCAGTGACTCAGTGTAGTGTCCAAAGTGCCCTGAGTCCAGCACGAGACATCCCGACATTGTTCAGTTCAGCTTATTTACAGAAGTAATGTTGCCATCATACTTAGCGAACCCGTTTTGTTATCTAGCACACCAAAGAGTGCAACCTAGAATCATTTGATTAGTTAGAATTCATCTTTCACGATAGCAATAAGAAAATGATTTCAAATGTACATGAAAGAATGTAATCCTAGTTGGGGTGGACAAGTATAGTAAAACTTTAAGGTGAAACGCTGTCACCTTGTGTTTTTCATAAAAAATTTTCACAGGGCTTTTACAAAAAGTACCTTTAAGCAAATTATTAAATAACCTCATTTATACATTTTTCAGCCACAAAGATAAATCAGTTTTATAAGTATGCTGTGATGTAAATAACAGAGCAATGTAATCCAGCTGCTTCTCCAGTTAGTTTCTCATCCTGCAGATAAACAACCAGCTGGTTTGCTGGCGAGTTGGTTATAATGGTGGTACTCGTTATCTTTCAGCTGTTTGCCCAGAGAGGACCTCGTGCCCAAACTCTGCTGTTTTGTATTCCTCGTTCTGCTCTGCAGCCTTGGTGAATTCAACACAGCGGTGTATGAACCAGTTTTCCTCCTGCTGCGTGTTCTGGTTAGAGTGACCTTCCAGTTTGCAGCGGGTCTCCAGAAAAGAGGAAGGTCACCAGCTGCAGCCCAGGCTGGCAGAGTTGGAGTCCATCCACTACTTGATGGGATCCTTTTTGGGTAAGAAGCCAAATGATATCAAGAACCACCACAACTGCACATTGGGTCAGATAGCAAGTGATAAAACAAGAGACAGGAAAGTGTTCAGCAGCGACTCAACTTTCAAAAAAGAGAGACGGGACTACTGAATCAGTCACAGATGGCATCTTTCTTTTGAATGGATAAAAAAACAAGAAGCCACTTACTGGCTTCTAAATACTGCACTCCATTTTATATCAGTGAAGGGAAGAAACATAGAGTAAAATGAAACAATGGAGCTACTTTTGAATGAAAAGAAACTGCCCTTCATTTTGGTGTATATGGCCACTTTGAAAAGGAAGATTAATTACAGTTACCAGTGTGCTATCCGGTTCATCTAATACTCTATCTTTCACTTTCACCACGATGCATACTTTAAAGATAAAGCACTCATCTGTGCTTGTTTGCTCAAGTTTACCCTCTTACGTGTTTTGTAAAGTTGGAGCCGCATCAGTACTCTCTCTCTTTGCTCTTTGAATTGGACCCATTAGGCCTAACTAGATTAGTTTAACACGTACCCGATAATTATATCAACCACTGGGCCACATGAGCTGAGTTTGCACACAGCTGAAAACAGCTGCGACTGTGACAAAGGGGAGTTTCAATCAAAAAAGCAGTGACCTTCTATGTTTCAGCAGGTATTAGACTGGTGAGTTTTGTACCCAGATTACTTCAGTTTACTAAGCTCAGTTTACCATATGTTTGCTGATTATCCAAATCAAGACTGAGTTCCAACAAGCTGCTAAAAATAAAAATAAGTGCAAGCCTCATTGTGTAAATTCTTTTAAAATTGTGCTACTTTCACTGTCTTTTAGTTTTAACCGATTATATGGGAGGTAATGCTCTAAGGTGACAGAAGATGAAGATTTCTATTTCATTCATGTCATCTCAAGGGCCTGGTGCTATAGGGGGCCAGACAGCTCTTGGCAATGGGGGACAGAAGTGGAGAAGGTAAGCTTTTGGATCTGGCTGACAAAATAGGACAAAGCAAGCAACTCCCAAAGAGGGTTAGCTGCAGGGGTGTCAGGAGGATGTCCCTGTTCCAATGCCCCACCACCAGGCACTACTCTGATATAAAGGGTTAAATACTTATGAGAAGTGGTCATTGAACTCAAACAAGTTTGTAACTCTTCCAAATAAGTAACTAACAAATCAGAATTTCAGCCACGATGCTTGTGTTCAAATCTGATCTCCTGGTGGTGTTTCTTTTTTCTTTTTTTTTTGCTTTCACTAACTGTTTATTTTCATTTGCACTTGTGGTTTGGTTAGGTTTAGACACTAAAACTACTTGGCTGTAATTAGGAAAAAAATATTTTATTTTATTTTTTTCTCTGTAATATTGTAGGGTCTTTACCCTACAATACAAAGCACCTTGAGGCGACTGTTGTGATTTGGTGCTATATAAATAAAATTGAACTGAATTATGGTTTGGAAACTTTTACAGTGTTTACTATCTTAGAAAGTTTCAATTCCCAAACGACACTTAACTTCAAAGTGTTCCTATAAATAACAGATATAGATATAGATAGCTTGTACAAATTACCAATGGGTGTTATTTTTGAATGAGGATACTCTCAGTCTAGCAGGAAGAGCAACAAGCTACAAATGAAACTGGACGTATGACTCTATCTCAAACAAATTATCCTACCTGCAACTAAACTCCAGCAGGGCAAATAAGTCTTCTGAAGGAAACGTAACTGTGACGAAATTACTTTTTTAGTTAACATTATGAGGAAAAGGCCTTCAGTTGGTGAGAAATACTGCAGCAAGAGTATTAACGGAGATTATATTTCTCTCATACCGGTTCCCTGTTACAGTCCTGCATGATCAGGCCACATCATATCTTAACCTCATATTATCATATTATCCCAACAGAACACTTTACTCTCAGACTGCAGGCTTACTTGTGGTTCCTGGAGTCTCCAAGAGTAAAATGGGGATCAGAGCCTTCATCCATCAGGCTTCTCTCCTCTGGAACCGGCTTCCAGTTTGGATTCAGGATACAGGCACCCTGTCTACTTTAAAGATTAGGCTTCAAACTTTCTTTTTTGATAAAACTGGATCAGGTGACCTTGAACCCTATTTTAGTAATGTTGCTATAGGCTCAGGATGCTGAGGAGACTTCCCATGAATCACTGAGCAGTTCTCCTTCACTCCCTTCTTTTCACTCATCATGTGTTTAAATGCAACTACTGCATGTCATTAACTTTTGCCTGTTCTTTCCTGTAGTTCCTGTAGTAGGTTTTATGTGTTTCTCTTTCCTCTCACCATGCAACCAGGCTGCCCCTCACAGAGCCTGGTTCTGCCAGAAGTCTCTTCCTGTAAAAAGTGAGTTCTTCTTCCCCACTGTTGCCAAATGCTTGCTCATAGGTGACTGTCAGATAGCTGGGGTTCTCTCTCTAATACTGTGCGGTCTTTACCTTACTATATAAAGCACTTTGAGATAACTTGTTGTGAACAGAGACTATGTAGATAAAACTGAATTAAACTGAAATGTTGCTGATTAACATGTTTGCCAAAGTATAGATATGTTGATAGTTAACAAACAAATAAGTTCACTTTCTGCAGCAATATCAGATCTGGCATATCCATTTGACATATGTTAAACTTTTTTAGACACTGGCAGCACTCTTACCTGAAAGAATATATCCTCAGTGAATATTGGCTAGACAGCTAGATGAGAATCATACGCACTGGGTTTTTTTTTCTCCCACCAAATAAACAGCCTTTTAACAATGGGTCAGTAAACACTGGTGATATGGAAACTGTTCTAAAAATGGTCAGGTACAACCCTACCATATTTGATGAACAAGAAATGAAGCACAATAAATGCTCCATTTTAATCGTAGTAGTATCAGGCAGCCTCTTCGGTGACTCTATCAGTCACGGCATTACTCCAAAAATGGCAGCAGATTGAGTTTTAATAACAGATACCGATACCTGGTCCAGGTACAAGGACCTTCGGAGTGGAGAGGGCTTAAGGCTAAACTAAGGTTCCAGCTTCTCCAGTGTGAGGATTTGCTGTTTATGTTGCAATAAAGAGTTATACTACATATACTACATACAATTCTAAGACATTCATAGGCTTAAAAGTGGACTGTAAGCTAAAAAGATCCTGCAGAAAAATGCTACATACATGCATGGCACTAATTTCTGAGTGTGAAATGTTCCTCTTGAAAAATGCTAAGAAGGTACAGTTGGTTAGGTAGAAAAAACACACACGAGAAAAATTCACTATACACACTATTACATGGCAGCTGACCCACATTTCCCTTAGCTGCTATTTTCAGACGCTCCATAGGGACGAGCAGAGAGAGAGATGGAGGAAATGAGTGTAAAAGAGGTGCAGAAAGAAGGTGAGAGAGATGAGGCATTTTGAGGAGAAATGAAGGGTTGTGATACATGGTCCAGCAGGACTCTTGCTGTGCAGCCAGTGTGTGCACGTTCAACTCAGCGAAGCACCACAAATCCTCGAGGACATTTCACATTCAAGGAGCGCATAAGGTCAGATAGGGACAAAAATAAATCACAGGACTGGATCATAAATTAATTATACTGGTGTGCCTATGTGAGAGTGTGGAAGTGGATGTGTGCAGGCCTGTGTTGTAATCCTACTGTACAAGAGCTGGTTCGTGTCAAACGGGCTCATTTCTCTCATATTTTTCGCTGTTATCGCTGTGGGCCACAGGTGATGTCAGTAAACGCCACACAGCACTTTTAAGATCACGAGCTGTGAGACGGTTGGTACCAAATGACAAAGAGAAATTTCTCACTGCTGCTGAGGAGACTGATTTAAGGAGACAGCTGATGGCAAAGTAAAATTTATTTAATATTCATCTGGTCTGTAGTGCTGTAATGTTTATCCGTCTAGATTGTTCTGCTGTGAGCTGCCTTCTCTTGAAAAGAATGGAGCTGAATTGCACTTGCCTTGCAGTGTTCAAAGCAACAGAAACAAAAAAAATACATTGGCTACATATAAATAATCAGCAGCAATGTCTCTTTCCACAGATCTTTACTGAAATTCAATTTCATTAAGGAATTATTTTCTTTCTAACATACTACATATGCCAACCACATTACCGTGCAGAAGGAAATGTTGATCTAGACAAGAGACTCATGCTTGTTACAGTGTAACAAGGTATAAAGACTGGCGTCCCACTTGGCTTAGCTGTAATGTTAGCCACACTTCTTTTCATTGGCGGATATTTTTCGTAAAAGGATTACTATATAAATTTGATTTTGGTGTGAGTTTTCAGAAACGGCCTATCTGGATTTCTGTTAGTGCATCTCAGTCAAGATACAGGACAGATCGATTGTATTCTACTAACTTAAAAAGAGGGTCTATTGAGCTCATTTCAAGGGAAACTTCAACTTCAACTTCTCGTTAACGCAAATATTTACAAAAGAAGATTGGAAAAACATTGGTCTGGTGAGTCTCGATTTCTGCTGCGACATTCGGATGGTAGGGTCAGAATTTGTCATAAACAACATGAAAGCATGAATCCATCCTTCCTTGTAATTGTTCAGGCTGTTGCTGGTGGTGTGATGGTGTGGGGGATATTTTCTTGGCACACTTTGG
>VVAS01050362.1:6246-20200 GCA_015103295.1 Ptychochromis oligacanthus
ACAATTAAGGGTTCAATGAATGACTGAAACAAACCCCTGGGGAAGTGTGTTTGTGCGCCTGTGTGTATGTGTGTGTGTGTTTCATTTAGCCATTCTTCACGCTATAAGAGTCATTGATGACCAATTATGGTGCTTAGGAAGTGACATCAGCCGCAGTACTTAAATGATGCAGTGTGTCTACCCCCCACCACTTACTCCCACCACCCCTCCCAGGTCTTCATCTTTTTCATCTTCTTGCAAGATTCAAGGCACCTTCTTCCACCCAAACCTCTTATTTTCCCACTGTTATTAGACCTCTCCTTCCTTCTTATCAGGCTGTCTGTGTTTTCCGCCCCTGATTAGAATACCCCCATTTTCACTCAGTATACTAATTATATAATAGTCCGTGTGAAACCTCTGCTTTTCCCCATCAGTGGGACCGCAGCAACTCGATTGCAGTCTTAGCCTTGAGGTTGAAAACTGTGCCTCCCGCGCTGCTGCGCTGTTGTAATTAAAAGTGGTGAGAGCACCCTGCTTAAACACCCGGTCCGCTCTCCTCGCACTGATGGCAAAGGGTTAATGCATTATGAGTTCGCCTCGGGAGTGTAACAGTGTGATGGGCCACTAGACTGCTGTTTCTCCCTGGGATTCGGGGCATCAGTGAAAAGTAAAGACAACACAACTGAGTTTCAATGAATGTTTGAATGTTTCACCGTGCTGCTCTAACGGCACCACGGGCATGTTTAATGAGGCTATCAAAGGTTTTGAAGCTGACATAGAAAGTCATTAACTTTACCCCTTTTCTAAAGTTTTCTAAACATGTGCATGTCAGCCTGATTTTTGGCGCTATCCATGGTGCTGAAGGGCTTCCTTTTTCTAGCAGAGGCGGGACAAATGAAGGTGATGTGCCTTTAGACACAGATCAGCCCGCATAACTGCGATTTATGCATGTTCAGATTAGATTTGAGTTCAAAGGACTGCCTTCAGGAAGCGTTAGAGTCCGTCACTATAATAATGATAAGCACATAAAGATATTATCATACTCCATCCGCCAGATCACAGTGTGACGACTTTCTGACCTTTTCAAATATTTGTACTTTAGCTTTTCCTCTACCTTTACACTTTAAGAAAACAACTATGCAAAATGTATGTTTTTTTTTTCCTTCAGTTTTTTTGACAGTACAGTTGGTGGCTATTAAATCACACACAACAACAAAACATCTATAATAATGTACAGGGGCATAGGTGTCATTTGAGCATCAGGAAAGAGCATTCAGTAGGGGGTTGTGTGGTACTTTTCCAGGAAAGTTTGAGTGTCAAACTTTATGCCTTGCATTGAGGTGAATTTTTCTACACCCATTTGTATCTGTATGGTGAAAAGCAGCAACAGTTCAACTGTGACATGTTGACTCTGCTTTCTGTACTGTTTTCAGATATTTATAATATAATAATTTTTCTTGTTTTTTCTCTCTATACTCAACACACACAGGCATGATTTGCTCCTCTGTCCTCTTTTCTGTTTGCCTGGTTCCTGATCTAGGTGGGTAATAATTTGTGCTTGTAGCACCTAATCCTTGAACTAAATTACTTAGATATGTTTCTGAAATACTTCACATTAAAAACATAAAAAAGTCACATCTTTCAGGATGATTTTTAGTAATCATGTACATCTCAACTGTGTTACTGAGCCTGACTGTAAACAAGAAGGACTGGGAATATTGCCTTAAGATTAGCAAAACATCATTTCTAAAATCAGAACTGAGAAAAAATATCAGATCTTCTCCTCTATTTTCTCTCCAACACCTCCACAGTTATCAACCTGCCCTGAGGAGTGAAGGAGATCCTGAGTATGTGTGTGGACCACTGAAGATTTAGTGGTTGTAAAAACTCTGTATGAGGCATTCCTTGCTGAGTAATGTTATTACCTTTTTTGTAAATACAGTTAGGTCCATCATTTGTTGGACAAAGACACAATTTTTGTAGTTTTGCCTCTGTACATCACCACAGAGGATTTTAAATCAAACAATCAATATGTGATTAAAGTGCAGACTTTCAGGTCTAATTCAAGGGGTTTAATAAAAGTATTGCATTTTAGTTCCCCATTTTCAGTGGCTCAAAAGTAATTGGGCAAACTAATGTAATTTCAAATATAAGGATTGTTTTATTGTTTATTTAATAACAGAAAGGCATGCTCTTTTGGGTTGAGATCAAGTGAATGATTTGGTCATTAACAAAATATTTTCTCAGGCTTTGAGAAATCTGATTTAATGCGAAAAATCCAGTTCATTCACAAAAAACCGCAAAAAACAAAAAACAAAACAACAACAACAACAATAACAACAACAAAACTGTGTCATAAAGCAGCAAATGTCAGCAGCTCCTTTTTGTGCTTGCACAAAGCCATTCTCCACACTGAGTCTAGCAACTTGACTTATTTTCAGCATCCTCATTCATGCTGTTGTGTTTCCCTGCTGACTGAATAATACACCTCACCTTGACTATTACATGGATTTTACATTCACAATTGGGTCCTGCCCAGTGACCTTAGAGAACTGACAACTGGTAAAACTTGCAGCTTTAAATATAAAAAGAGGAACTGCAGGAAGAAGTCTAAACCATCAGTAAATGTATAATAGTTAGGTGCCGAGGTTTTTGGACAATGACACATTTTTTTGTAATTTTGCCTCTGTACACCACCACAATTCGAGGGGTTTAACAAAAGTACTGCATCAACTATTTAGGAATTGCACGGCAATATAGCAGACAGAAGCTGCACCCTAGCACTCGGTTCTGCTGTCCTGCATCTCAGCCGGAGGAGCCTCCTGCTGAACATACCCCTCATGAGGGGTTGTCAGTTATAGTTCCTAGTTTGGACAAAGTCCTTCTCTCCACTACCACATCCTGTGTGTGCACAGGAGAGCCTAGGACAGAGTTGCAACCCTGAGGAGCTTGTTAAGTTTGCTAACATCCCCATGTTCATCCCTCAGCCTCAGCAAACTGCAGTGTAAAATACTGCATTTGCTACTGCAGACATGTTTGCTCTTACAGATCATTTATTGCTCAGTAATCAAGACATGCTTTTATCCTGAGCTTTAACCCCACTACATAAATGGGATCATGACTAAATCATAGCCTGGAGAGACAGACTTTGCACATTTAGATTGTTGACAGTGGAGCATGCCAACAGATTATACAGAAAGACATGCAATGAAACAAAAAGGTCAGATCTGAACCTCTGACATGCTACCTCTGACCTGCTAAGATCCCCCTTAGACTCAAATCAAGTCAGATATTTTCAATAAATGAGTAAAATAACAGTATTAAGTGGTCCGAGTTAAACGGAGGAGCAAAATTATGCAGTAGAAGATCATTAAGGGAAACAAGCCAAAATGAGTATATATACTGCAAGAGTCTCTGTTGAGGTCACAATACAGCAGCCATATCTGAACAAGAACATTAGCATTTCAAAGTCTATGTTCAGATATGGCAATTTATTTCTCCTCCACTAGAGTGAAAGGTGATGATAATGTACTGTTTTAATAGCCTCCTCCAGAGCGGTGTATTTATAAGAATGAAAGGACAGTCTTGAAGGACAACAAAGTTTGTGATTTGAGTAGAGTCTTGTGATGATAAACCTCAAATAAGTGCTAATGGAAAATGGATTGTAACTTTGTGTCTTTTTATACTGCAGTGCAAAAGTGTAGAATACACTATTTTCTACATCTGTGGTACTTGAAATAGTTTTTACATGAATTCGGTCTACTTAGTTGAGATGCAGCTGGCTGAGGAACTGTGCCTTGATCTTGTTTTCTGCTCCCTCATGAAGTGGAAACCTGAGAAAGCAGATTACCGTTTCAGATCACAACTCTGCTCGATAATACATGCACCATCTCACCAAATCCAACCTCATTTTCATTTGCATTTAAATATTGTCATCATCCATTCCACTCCACCTCCCTGCCTTGCTTATTTGAAGTCCTGAAGCAATGATGACCTTCCATGGGGAAAAAAATGGACCCTGTCAGCCAGAGTTTAGCACTGTAGGCATCATAGAAAATTAAATTTAAATCCCTATGCAGGGTAATTCACTTTCACCTATGTACCCATTATTATGAACAGGAAGAGATACTTAGAAATCAGTGCTATAGTGCCTTTTTGTCTTTACCATATGCGTCTGAATACAAGAACACATAAATGCTGAATAAAGGGACGAGGTGTGCAAGTGAGCAAGAGATCAGAAGAAATCTGTGGTAAACAGCTGGATGATCAAAATGAAACAGACATAAATATATTACATATAACAGTACAACTCAAAGGTCAGTCAGCCAAACAATAAGATTGGCCATCTAGTGTTCTTATAAAGCACTTCGCCTTAAACTGTTTCTTAAACTCAAATGAATATGCTTTCTGTAATATGTAATAAGCTCAAGAGCCAGGGGCAAAACTTAAAGTTCCCTCTCAGAAGGTTACATCTACAACACCACATGAATAATGCAACACTTATGGGATTTAACATCTAGACCTTTTGGAGGAAGGCGTGTGTGCAGACACATGCATGTGGGATAGAGGGGAAGGGGGATGGAAAGTGGCCAGCTGCTGGCACATGTGACATTGAAAAATTAAAAAAAGATAATGAATATCATGAGACATTTAACTTTGCACAATAAAAATAGGACTGACATATTGCAAGTTGTGTTGTGTTGAGTAGATAAACATTTTAAAATACACATACATGTACTACTGTGTAAGACTGCTGTCTTGACTTTTTTTCCCCCATAGTTATGTGCATAACATATTCACTACACACCTCTTTTTTTTTTTCTTTTGTAGCAACACCTTGCTAGTACCCACTTGGACCCCTTTTTTGCCTTCAGAATTGCTTTAATTCTTTGTGGCACAGATCTAACAAGGTGCTGGAAACATTCCTCAGAGATTTTGGTCCACGTTGACATGATACCATCATGCATTTACTGCAGATTTGTCAGCTGCTCACCCATGATCCAAATCTCCCATTCCACCACACCCCAAAGGTGCTCTGTTGGATTGAGATCTGGTGTGGAGGCCCTTTGAGTACAGTGAACTCACTGTCATGTTCAAGAAACCAGTTTGAGATGTTTCGAGGTTTGTGACAGGGCACGTTATCCTGCTGGAAGCAGCCATCAGAAGATGGGTGCACTGTGGTCATAAAGGGCTGGACATGGTCAGAAACAACACTCAGGTAGGCTCTGGAAATTAAACAATGCTCATTTGGTACTATGGGGCCCAAAGTGTGTCGAGAAAATATCCCCCACACCATTACACTACTACCACCAGCCTGAACTGTTGATACAAGGCATGATTTAACCATGCTTTCCTTTTGTTTCTGACCCTGCTATCTGAATGTCTCAGCAGAATTCGAGACTGATCAGACAAGGCAACATGTTTCCAATCTTCTGTTGTCAAATTTTAATGAGCCTGTGTGAACTGTAGCCTCAGTTTCCTGTTCCTATCTGACAGTAGTGGCACCCGGTGTGGTCTTCTGCTGCTGTAGCGCATCTCCTTCAAGGTTCGATGTGTTGTGCGTTCGGAGATGTTCTTCTGCATACCTTGGTTGTAACAACTGTTTTTTTGAGTTACTGCGACTTCCTATCAGACCAAAGCTATCTGGCCATTCTCCTCTGACCTCTGACATCAACAATACATTGTTGCCAAGAGAACTGCCTATCAATGAATATTTCCTCTTTTTTTTTGGACCATTCTCAGCAAACCCTAGAGATGGTTGTGTGGGAAAATCTCAGTAGATCAGCACTTTCTGAACTACACAGACCGAACACATCCGACGCAGTTTAGTTATTCATCAATAGGTGGCAGCAGACACCAACAAACCTGTGTAATTGTTTCGCACAACTCCCACACACACACACACACACACACACACAGCGAAACAAACATACAAAGGCAGGTCGATCTTAAAGAAATAAATACGAGTTGCTTTATATGTATAGATTTTTTTTTAAATCAAGAAATCATCTAACAGGCTGAGGCTGTAGGAGAACCTGAAACCAGAGAGGGAGGAGATTAGTGTGATTTCAAAATAAAACGTGCTTTGACGATAGACCAAACTGCGCAAAACAAAAATACATTTCCCTTTTTTTTTCTTTCTTTTTTTTAAAAAAAATGGCACTAGAACAATTCTTTCTTTCTTTATCACGGCAGTTACCAATGTCTCAACGCATTGTCAATGTTCAAATTTATTTCACATCATGCTAATTACAAATTCAGTTTTTTTTTTCGTTTCAAAGTAAGTGAGTTATATCCAGTGGTTTTATCCCTTCTGATTTATTTTCTTATACTACAAAGGCGTCAGAGATTTACCACTCTGGGAAGGGCAAAGACATTATTTTGAATGTTTACTGAATTTACTTTTTTTTTTTTTCATATAGTTACGTACAGTCTGTTGTTTCTGGTCCGTTCCTACATTTTCCATGTTGAAGAAATACTTTTACTTGAGTACTTTTATTTTGGTATTGATAGACCGGATGTTGTCTTCCTGCTAACCTGACACCGCAGTGACCGTGTCAGAGTCAGGAAACAAGCCCAGCCGTGCCGTGCCGTGCCGTTGCGGTTCAACAGAGCTCAACCCGGTGAACACGCTGAGAACTCAGCCTTTATGTGAGGATGGAAGAACGCCCAGACAGGGTATACGCAGCCTAAAAACTCTACAGAGACGGACAAAAGGCGCGGAACTCTCTGGGAATCATCTGGAAGCGTCCGTTAAGAGTGAAGGCAGAGCTGTCATGGGTGTCACGGTGTTTCTGGGCAGGTAAACGTTAGCAGGCACCCAGACTAGCTGCTCAGCTAGTCTCCCAGCGGGAAGACGCTAGCTCAGATAGCTAGCAGCAGCCGCTACTAACTACCTAACAAATTAGACTGAATGAACTGTTGCCACAGGCGGCACAAAAGCAGCGCGGGATGAGTTCATTTTATCTCACAAATGTAAAGCTATCCTTGTGAACAGGACATACTGCCCCCCCCCCCTTTCTTTTCTTTTCTTTTCTTTTCTTTTCTTTTAATGCTTTCAAGGAGACACTGGTTTCTGCTGGTGCTGTAAGGTTGATTGACAGCTTGTCACAACGGGTTTTCCAGATGTGGAGTCAGCTCGAGAAGTGTAGCTAGGCTCTGAGCCGGGAATGGCTGGCTGGAGCAAACTCACGAGTGGACTCTCAACTCAACAAACTGTATCAACAAGCAATGAATTCCAGTTTGGCGCTGAGGTGTCTATGAAGTCCCCAGCAGACGAGCTGACACGTTGAGCTAGCCAGCTAAGTGAAGTTACCGAGAGGATACTGGCACGAGAAAGCGGGCTGTCAACTGTTCCAGCGCGCGCGAGGAGTGTTTCCACAGTCGGTATGAAGAGGACAGAGAATAAAAACAAGAGGAAGCTCTGCACTATGGAGCAGCAGGATAGCGGGGGAGAAGAGAAAGAGGCGGTGAGTAGTAAAAACCGTTCGACACTCTGTACTATGACAGAAGTAGGTGGCTCGTGTCCTTGGTCCCTCGTGAGCCCACGCACAGGGCAACAAACGATCTCAAAGCGGTTGAACTGTGTAGTCCATACAAAAACATTGAAAAATATAAGAATTCATGTTAAATTTTAAGCACTTCAACATAATGGGCTTTATTCTTTGGCACACTCTGTCTGCTGCCTAAAGGGCTATGTCGTTGCCTTTGGGGCATTTGTGCTGAAATATATAGAAATGGTTTTGCATTGTAGACCTGTTGTCAGAAGCTCTCTAGCAATGGTGGGTTTTGGTTTAGATGTGTTAACAGATTACATCAAGATTCGACGGTATTGCCTGAAAACGTGCAGTCACACAGCAGTGAGGTTGTGTGAAAAATTAAGCAGCCATTATAAAATAAATCAGCAGTTTTTATGACCATCTTCTTCATCAGCATACTGATGATGAACACTTATTTCTCCCAGGGTGTATATACTGCTCAGTAAAACATGTATAGGGATGCTCTATTCCTGCAGCTGTGCATGTTTGAAAGAAGTAGTGATATTTACTCTAAAACGGACAAACTTGACCAAATTCAGGAGCTTCATGGCTTTTGCTCAGTCGTTGTGGATGCTGACTGTTTCCTACTGTTTTAGGGTGTCTACATCTGTTGGTTGGTCAAAGGAAGGTATGTAATGTAAAGTGGAGCACTAAAGAAGTGTAAACTGCCCTCTAGCAGCTAATCTGTGCTTTAATAGTGAGCATGGATTTTGCATTTGTTGCAATTTAGCAGTGAAACTTAATATGTTTTACAAAGACTCGGGAAACCCATAGTCTCTCATTATTTGGTGTCACTTGGTTTAATGCTAACCTGTTTGGTGCCCTGTTTGTTCAACACATAGTTTTAATGTGAGCCTGGGATACCTGTTTAGGTTTATGTTGTGATTTTTCTTTTGGTGAAAGGCCAAAATGTCTTTGTTGGGAACCAGAATATCTTGTATGCAGTAAAAACTCTGCACACTGTACTCTGCAGTCAGTACAGTGGCAGTGTTACCCCTACAGTGGAAAATTTGGCAAATACTGAGTAGGGTATGCATCTGCATTTTTAGAGGGTTTAAGCACAACATAGAATGAAACACTGTCAGCCACATATGTTTTCATAAACCGGTTATTAGCTTTTGGTGGAATATTTTCTTAAAATAGGGTATATATCAATATAAAATCTTTACCTAAATCATTCATTAAAATACTTGAAACTTGGTTGATATGGGTAATCTGTTACACAGGAGATCATTCTTTTATATTCAGTCAGCGATAACTCATGGTTGCGTGGTAATCCAGTGCAATTCCTGATAGAAAAAAGTGAAAGTTGAATTTAATGCTGGACTGCCAGGAAATAAAATCACTTGCTGCTTGTGTGTAATACAATTCAGGAAACATACTGCAGCAGTTTTATATTTTATTAGTCTTAGTTTGCAAAAAATGTGGACATAGTGCTTCAATAAGAAAAAAATTCCGTCCAAAGATGAAGTCATTCTTGGAGCTCCTAATGTTTCATTTCTCCATGAAGTCATGTTCCCCAATCTCTGGAAGTTTGATATGACTGACTGTGTCATGCTGTATTAGCACACCACCCTGCCATGTGGGAAATGTGAATAATTAGGTGGTTCTTTTAGTATGAGCACCTTGTCCTAAAATCAGTGTAAGAGAGGAAATGCCTTTTTTTGCAGCCAGTTTAGAGTCAGAGGAGGGAAGGTGGTGAGTTTCAGGGAGTGAGCTTTATATCTGTATCATGGGAAGACAGACAGATGTTTTTTGTGCTGCCACAGTTTTATGTGTTCTTGTGTGAAAAGGGAGGACCAGACAGCGTTTCCACCCTGTGTGACTTACCTACTTATTGCTTACATTGTGGAATGTCGCGTAATGAATCATAACCCTGTTATGGTGGTGTATTATTTCAGGGCCTGTCTGCTTTTATTTTGTTATAAATGTGTCTTACTGGGTTTTCTGTAAGATGTGTAATAAAAGTATAGTTTTAACAAAATAAGGAGATGTCCTCAGAGAAAAGCTTCACATTCTAGAAGCTAGAGCTGTAGATGGATTCTGCTGGATAATGATTTCTACATGTTAATTAAAAAAACAGCCAGTTGCTGTCTATAAACAAAACCCGCATAAACATCTGTTTTTTTTACACTTTCATTGCAGTTACAATTTTACTACATCCTTACCTCATGGGAAACACACCATCACATCACACAGTTGCTCCTGCAGGATCACTAGTCACTGATCCCTTCACCTTCAGACTGTCTTTGTCACAACAAAGAACACATTTTATAGAGTTAGAGCATGGATGTCATTTTCTAACATCGGTGTGATTTTTAATATGTTGCCTGGGACAGATAATAAACACACACAAACACCCACTGAAGTGTTGTAATTTGGGACCTGCATGCTGACAGTTGGAGGTACATTACATGTACTCTGTTTGCAGTCACCCAGTTAAAACAGACATTGGATCGTTGAAGTCACATAATCTGCAAAGTATAACAAAGGAAAGGTTTGATCAAACTTTTCCTTTATGTTCTAAACCGATGGATTCAGAATGTGGTTAAACATAGGTGTCAACATTAAATATAAAAGAAATGGTAGCTTTCCTTTTCATAACAGACATTTTTTTTGTAACTCCATTTCTTTCAAACACAGTCAGTATGAGGCAGTGTTACCAAAAGATTTAGATTCTGTTTCTGGCAGGGATTGGGTGGATGTTCATTGAAGTGCACACACGTCAGTGTCCATAAGCAAAGGAAGGGCATGCTTAAATTAACTATTAAATAATATAGTTTATTAGTTTCTCTCCTGCAAATATTTTATTTGTCAAGTACTTTTTGATAAATGAATAAATGAGCAATATAATATGCTGGTTTTAGGTAGTTCTTGTTCTGCTCTGGAGCCCCGCTGAGCTCGACATCGCGGAACATGAACAGTTCTACACCTGCAAGATCTGGTTAGAGTGACTTTCGAGCCTGCACCTGATTTCCATAACAGAATAGTCATTAGCTACACTCCAAGACTCTGGAGTTGGAGTATGTTCAACTGTGGGATGAGATCCTCTCTGGGGAATCAGCTAATTGATACTGAGAACCACCATAGCAGCAACCTGGACAGTGAGCCAGCTGGCAAACAGCTGGTAGAGAAGCTAGCCGAATAACAGCGACTGATCTTCTAAAGTAACAGAGAGGTGGTTGTCCACCAGTAAACTGATTGTGGATTCCATCGTTCTCAGATGATAAAAAATAAAAAATGCTGAAATAAGTTACCAAATATTTTTGGGAGGCTGAAAATATATCTAGGTTATTTGCTTAGTAAAGTTTGTGTGAGGAAACCCTGTGAGGTGTGATCAAAAAGTTCTAAAACAGTGCCTGTAAAAAGCAAAAACCATTTCTGATTTGGTTGTTATCCCCTTCAAGGTTATCTCCTTCTGCAGCAATGCACCGCTACCAGCACTCCTGCTACTCTCCTGGAGGTCCTTTTCCCTGTGTCAAAACCTCGACCCTTTAACTTGAATAACAACACATACTACACTTGAGTGGTTTATTTTTACAGAATGTTCTCTCTCAGATGCTTCATGACATTACAGTCGAACTCCGTGTTGACAGGGTGATCATGAAGGGATCACAAGTGTGCTTTTGGCATTCCTACCGTGACACATGGTTTGGGTTCACACGTTCTTGGTAACTATTAAAATTTTCCTGTACTGGGAAACATTTGGAAAATGTGAGTTAATGTAAAATAACCTTAAAGTCATGTTTATTCTGTTAAAATGTATTTTTCTTTCAGTGAGTAGAAACTGAATTACCAGTGACAGCCATTTAAAAAAGAGGTGTTCAATATCAGTGTCAAGCTGTTTAAATGTCTCAAAGAGAGAACTAGTCCACTAGCATATAGGGATGCACTGATCCAACTTTTCATGGTTCTGAACCAATACAGATACCTCTGCTTCAGATATCTGCCAATACTGAGTACCAATCTGATACCAGTGTTAAATTAGTAAGCTGTATTCCTCACTACAAGGAAGAGCATGTGTACGACAACATCTGGCTCAGCTTAAACATTGCCTTCCCAAATTTATAAAATAAAAAAATAACAATGCACCCTAGAATATAAAGTTACTGAATTGGTATTTATTAGTAAGATGATAAATGATAACAGGAAACAAAAAAACAAACACAAAACAACCAACAAAAAAAAGTAAAAAAAAAAAAATGTTCACCTATTTCATTTGCATTAGTCTCATTTCAGTTCAGAGTGAGTCAGATTACTGAATGTTTCTGTGATTTACAGTCCTGCTAGTTTCTCCTTTCTTCCCCTCAGTCTAAGTAGTATGAGTAAACCTCCTTACTGCTCCTCACATGCACATCGCGTGTTAGTGAAGCTGATGAGAGACAAATGAATTGAAACAACAATAATGGAGTTAGCGACAACACTTTATGTTACCATAAGTGTAGTAAGAGCTTCCAAACAAGCATTACACTGAATGTAATAACAATGAAAACGAGTGAGAGGGAGAGATAGCATCATTGTTCTTTGAGATTTTCAGTCGTTTCAACTCATTTGAGCAAGTTTGTGGTTAAATTAAAAACTACTGCAAAAATACAGAGAAAAGCTGGTGGTGTATTTTAAGTGAAATACCTGCAAATACCTGGCTTTGCTGTTAGCTTCCTTATATTTCATTAATTTTCCTGCTAGCAACCAACATGCCGCTGCTGATGTGTGGTGTAGTAAATGCAAGACATTGAAAATATTGGGCATAGATCAACTTGTTTTCACTGATAACAGTGTGGCTCTTTGAATCAAGATCAAACGATCCAAATATCAGGTTGGTGCACCGTAATGGCATTTGTGGCAGGTGTGTGTAAACAGAAATCCTAATACCAGTTTCTTATTTCAAGTGTTTTATTTGAGTCAGGCTGTGAGAAATCTACTCAGTAAATATACTGAAGTTATTGTACATTTAAAAAGTTACCTAAAGCGGTCAGTTGGGAAGTTTTTTTATATATTTTTTTTTTGATTTGGTTGAATTTGACTCCTTTACATCAAAGTATGCACAGTTTAAAAAAAAAAAGGACAAATCCAGTGCAGTCTGATATTACCTTTGTATTACCTTTGGCAAGTATTTGACTGAAATGGCAAATCACAACCTTCTTTAACCTATTTGAATATGTATTTACATGTCCCTGCATTTTGCTCCAATCAGTGTATTCTTGTGCTTTTATCTTTGACTTTTTGTTTCTTTTTTAGCTTTCTGTCCAGTATACTTTATAAATTTCTCCTTTGCCAATATTTTATTTGACAAGTACTTTGTGACAATAAATAACTGAGCAATATAATCAGCTACTTCAACAGTGAGACTATCATCCTGCGGATGAACTCCAACTCAGTGGTTTTGGGCATCAAGATACATGAAGCAGTTCTTCACCTACTCTAGGTTTTGGTTAGGTTGGCCCTCCAGCTTGCAGGTGGAGAACTCTAATGAATTCTGTTATTTGGACAGGACTATATTCTTGCTTGCTTCCTTCCTTCTCTTGTTTCCTTTTGTACTGGGAGCTGGTTGGGTAAAGACACGTTGTTCCTTGCTGAAGCCCCTGACAGGATCAAGCTAATTAGGGCAGACTTGAGGTAGAGTAAAATCTACAGCAGATCAAATATGTACTGTACAGCAGAGTGTTAATGGGGTGGCAGGGAAGAGGGGCTTTTGTTGTTCTTGAGATTGTAGGGTAATTAGCTCCTTTATTTTTTATGTAATAGATTTTGTAAAGTACGGTCTGTTTTTATCCATTTTTAAGAAGTAAAACAAGTTCACTTTTTGCAGGGTCATTGTAATTGATCTTTATGTTCTGTTAACCAGGAGTGAAAAACAAAAGCAGGGAAAGAGCTGAGTAGATGGAAAAATGATCAGAATCTGAAATCTTATATTTTTCCCAATGGATGTTCCTGTCAAAGAAACCTAAGACTTCTTTGTGTTTGACAAAATGAAAAGCTGCACTCTGAGTTGATCAATTTTGAGTTACTTAGCAGTGCAGGACACTCACACTGACAGGGGAGATCACTTAGACAGCCTAGCAGCTGGCCTGAACAGTGTCATCCAAACATTTCATATTTTCTACATTTTCTACTTTCTGTTACATTTATTTGGCTTTACAGTTTATGAGATCAGGACTCTCTGCTACATTCCAGCTGGAGCTTCGAGAAGTTTTAGGTAAAAGGAGTGGAGGCCGAGTTCCAGCAGATTTAGGTCTGCTTGTTGTGCTATACAAATTGCATCCTTCTGTCTGATCACCATAATAAGTCATGCTTGCTGTCATTATTGACAAATTAGTCACAAGCTGTGTGTGTGTGTGTGTGTGTGTGTGTGTGTGTGTGTGTGTGTGTGTGTGTGTGTGTGTGTGTGTGTGTGTGTATATGCCGCTCTGAAATTGGTAAAAAAATAATAAAAGCTG
>VVAS01050386.1:0-12022 GCA_015103295.1 Ptychochromis oligacanthus
TTTTCCAGAAAAAAAAAAAAAAAAAAAAAAACATCTTTTGATTTTCCCAATTTTATCATGCTACCACTGACTACATGTGCAAAAGTATCCATGTATCCATCCAAATCCATGCTCATGGGTTATATGTTTTCAGGATATGGATATGGATGATTATTTCTGAAATGATGCAAAACACTCCTCTGGATGGACTCTGCTTTTGTTTTAAAAATTGCATTTTAAAATTATGGCATTTAAGTGTGGATCTAGCCTCACTGGTTAGCTGCTGCGGCCTCACTTGGTATGGTATGATCAGAAACTTATCTTATATATTTAATATGTATGTATAGATATGATTTTAATTGGACTTAGGCCCCAGTCACACAGACCTAGAGACTGGTCAGCGACGATCTGGCAACCATCGGTCATGAGGAAAAAATGTGTACTCCCTGGAAATGTGTCTATTCTGCAAGTGGTTGGCAAGTGGTTGCTGGAGGTTGCTGGAAGTTGCTGGTGTGAAATTGGTCGCAAAGAGTTTACAGTGCGGCACCAAAAACCTCCTTGCAATTGCTTTGGTCAGTAGCAGTTTGCAAGGAAGACACCAACTTGTCTGCAAACACTCGCAAACTACTCACCAAGCAGCAGTCAAACAGTGAAAAGTGCGATGCAAACCAGACACCGAGACAATTCGTCTCAAAAGTAAAAGTTGAGGCTTTTAAAATGTGTTGGTTGCAGCGGTAAGGCACATTTACTTCGCAGGCGAACATTCTCTGTTGCCAAGTTTCACCACAGTTCAGAGAGTAAATGGTGAGTGTTTGGAGGCAAGTCGACATCTTTGACGCAAAATACGGGCAACCAAGACAATCTGCTAGCGTCCAAAGAAATCACAGGGAGGTTTTTGGTGCGGCACTCTCTTTGTGAATAATTTCACTCACTGCTAGCAAACTCCAGCAACCACTTGCCAACTGAATATATATTTTTCCCTAGCAACAGAAGGCTGACAGGGGTCGCAAACCCTGTGTAAGATTGTGTGACTGAGGCCTTATATACATTGGATAGACTGATATGGGATATGTTAGCTTGAGCAAGAGCCTTTGAGGTGTGGGAAGGAGAGATGTGACCCCTGGTAATTTTAAGGTGTCTAATTCCTATGTTGTGTGTTCTAGCTGGCTTGCTAACATCAGCCATAAGCATTAGGGATGTGTATGATTAGCTAACATTGCTTCCCTGGCCAGTAAGTACCGGAAATCCTAGCTGGTGAAAGTAATTATTCAAATTCCATTAATGTAATGTGGGGCTGAAGTGTTGTGCAGCCCCCCTTCCACCCTGTCTCTAGGCCCAGAGGTTATAAAGTAGCATGGTAAAAAAAAAAAAGTAACACATGACATCTAAAATCATGCCTGTTTTGTTGTAGATAATGAAAATACAGTTCTGTTCAGGCTGCATTAGAATAAACTGTCATAACCACTTCACCAGAGCCATTTGTATTGACATATGTGGGTGTAGCCTGCAAGCAAAGAAGGGACTGGTGCTAGAACTAATGCTGGCCACACTCAGCAAACCAATATCAGTATCTTCAACTGCCACACATTCCATGGAATTCAAAATGTGATTTTTCTACATAATGAATGTTATTTACTGTTTCAAATCACTCTTAAATACACATAAAATATGTGTTTGGACAGTGTTTAACCTTTAAAAAAGGATGATAAAGCATGGTATACTTTAGGTTGGGCCTACCTTGTGACTGACAAGTCACTACAAATGAGTGTGCAGTGTTGCCCAGTTTGTAAGTCCGATCCACCCTACGAAAATGCTCAGCTTGAGACTTCACTCCAGGGCTTCACTAAAGAATGAGTATTGTCACAATAGCTTCATCCATCTTTTATACACAGTCCATGTTCTTCCCCTATTTAAAAGTAGTGGCACCAATACATGTTTTACATGCGCATGACCTCTACAGGCAGCCTAACTTAAAACAACTGTAGATCATAATAACAGCTTGCACAAAGGACCTGTGGGGTTGTTTTCTGGGAGAGGACAGTCTTACATCCCTAGCATGCATACATTCAGGTCTCACCAGGTTTTATTTAGAGTTTGAGGGTATGTGAACCCACAGCTGAGGATTTTTGAAGAGAGCTATTTGCAGTCAATGACTATGAACTAGATGCTGCTAAATGATCAGATCTCTCCATCTCTCTGCAGGGATGCCTGCTTGTTAAAGCATAATGTCTTGTTTTCTATATCTATAATTTTTTAAGACAAAACACAGGGGGTGTGGATGCTAAGGATGATGCAAAGGAATATTTGACAGAACTATGTTCATTAATGAATTATTACTTCTGCAACTTAATGATGTCATTTGATTACTTTTTGAATGACTTATGTATATTGACTAAATTTATAAAGTTACATCATTGTATACATCATATACAAATCTGATATATACAAATCTGACTGATTTGTATAGTGTATTTCACACTAGAGATTTGCCCATGTAGATATAATCACTAAATCACTTATATGATTTACACTAGCATTTACAGTATGTATTGACAGAACTGTAATGCCACCCAAAATGCATGTTTATTAAATACTGAAATTTTCATAAATGAAGTCAAGTTAAATTCAGTTTTATTTATATAGCACTTTACATTGTGAGGTAAAAACCCTACAATATTAGAGAAAAAACCTCAACAATCATCAATCCCCTATAAGCACGCACTTGGTGACAGTGGGAAGTAAGAACTCCCTTTTAACAGGAAGAAACCTCTGGCAGAATCAGGCCCAGGAAAGGGCAGCCATCTACTGTGACCTGTTGGGGGTGAGTAGAATAACTAAGGTTCAGGGTTACCTGATCCAGCCCTAACCATAAGCTTTATCAAAAAGGAAAGTTTGAAGACTAATTTTAAAAGTTGAATGGGTCTGTACTAGCCAGGGTTCTATGACACACAGTCTTTTCTAAACTAATATTGTTGGCATACTCCTTATAAATCTTAAAGAGAGGGTCTTTTAACTGTTGCCCATCTCCCTTGTATAATATCATTGACTCATGTGTCTGTCAGTCTTGCATTAAACAAAGGTTTTGTATATCATGAAGTAAAAGAGAAAGATTTGAAGCACTGCAAAAATCAGTTAAAAAGCCTCAGCATTTTTGTTTGGGCAGTCATAACTGCGAGTTAAAAATTTCACAGTGGCCAGCCAAGCAGAAAAAAAGGCTCTTTAACTGATTTTTGAGTGCCTTGGATCTCTCTCTCTCTTTCTGTTTCTTGTGTAATTTTAAGTTTGAATTATGACTAGCCATGCAGAATAAAGGCTTCAGACACGTTTTCCAAGTGCCTTGGTTTTCTCTTTTTTCCACATGACCTTTTTTATGCTGAAAAGCAATGAACTTTACCATCATTTGAGGCTGAGAAACACTTTAAGCTTCGTATTTGTTTATGAGATGACCCTGGATCAGTGCTGTCCCCACTCATTGCCCTGAGAAGATTTGCATTACCTGAATGTGGGAGAAACAGAGAGGTGGGCCGAAGAATACGAGACTTATACAATCCAAAACTTTGCTGTTTAAGCACTGACAAAGCAATGAAGCGCGGCCCTGTCTGAGCAGGACACCATTGTTCTTGACTCCTCTTTCTCTCTCTCCAGGGGCCAATCCTTTATACATGCCATGTTCTTCTGCCATTACCATGACCCAATTTCTTTTGAAAACTGTGTTTCCCAAATTGCAGAAAGAGCCGGCGCTGGTACAAGAGCTTTTAAGAGAAACTGTCCCCTTGAGTTTAACTATGCGTGCTGCTGAGTCTTACTCCAGAAAGTGCTTTGTTAGGAATTTCTGATAATGCTTCATTTTTTATTTTTTTTTTTTTGCCCACAGGGCTACAAGTTTGAGCCATAGGCTTTATGCTGGTGGAGTATGGAGCTGGGCAGCGAATTAAAACCCAGACAGCTTCTCTAATATGGAAACAGAACACTTCCCAAAAAAGGACAAGATGATGTTTCTTGTGTCGTGTATGGCTGCTTTAGCCTCACATCATGTCAACAGAAGTGAATAATACGCACATTCTCTTTTCTGTAAGGTGTGCTAATCCCAAGTGAAATTAAGTGAATACATGGCATCACTTTTGGGAGTGATGAAACATTTTAACCCTGTCAGTATTTTTCTTAGCTTTCAGTTGTTTGCCAGCTGTCTCATGAAGATGAATAGTGTGGCAGCTCTAGAGTAATGGCACTTGCCAGCATGCTGTCATCACTTCCCATAACTGTCTTGTTAGTCTAAAATCCTGTCCCTGCTCCGGTCCCTGGCACCAGTGCTGGCACACTATAATGTCTCACTAATTTACAGCCAGACTTACAAGTGAATGAGTCTGTTTGATGTTCAGTGTTGGCTTTTGATCAGGGCCGTATATTCAGAGCTCTCAGTGGTTAGGTTATAAATGATTATTACTGAAGTGCCGCTTTGTAGAATGTAATGAATGGGAGTTGATGGTGTGGTGGAAGTGCCTGGGGAATAGTACCCCATATAGGAATTGGAAGAGTTTTTTCAAAGTGCAATCAGTTACAGGTTATGATAATCAGTTCCTGTCGTCATCAGGGAATCTTGGGATTTTCCAGTTATACACTGTAAAATATCGTGAAAAATTGTGTGTAACGTGACATCTTAAAGCTTTGATTTCAGTTTTCTGACATTAGAAGATCAAAGATACAAATTTGGGCAACAGGGTAGAGTGGGGATGGATTTAAAGTGGGGTGAGCAATTTGCTGGCTCTTTATAGCAGCATTAATTAATATTTTTGCAACAGTGGTTCAAATAACAATATGCAATGTGGCAAACCCACTGATAATGATTACTCAGTCACCCATGCAGTTTTTAGTAGCTTTCTACTTATTATTTGGTCTTTATGGCATGGGGAGTTTAAGGTTTAGATTTGCTCTCCTTGCTCACTGTATAGTACCTGGCAAGCACCAAATGGAGAACAGTTAGCAATAGCTACTGAAAAAAGTAAAACATTTAACTGCTAAAGTGGCCAACAGTGTCAGTTAATGCAGCTTTGAAGTTTTACAATCCTCACATGTAATTTGGCAGCACCTGTAGTTACTGATGGCAATGACAAATGTGTTTTAACAATACATATCAAAGAATTTCATTGCAAATCACTTTGTATTGACCACTAAGGGCTGCAAACATTGTTTGAGGTGCCAAGTCTATCAGAAATACAACAAATAAGATTAAACTTGCATTAGGTAGTGGTGTGCGATACAGCAAAATTTTGTATTGATCCAATACCAAGTAAATGCAGGGCTGATATTGCTAATACCAAGTAAAGATACAGATACAGTACTTTTAATTTATAAAAGCAGCTTATGTAGGGGAGAGCACTGTGTCATGACTTATGAGGTGAATTAATCATTGATGCTAAATCTGAATCCGTTTTAATGACCACCAAATGACTATGATTTTTGCTTTCCACTGTTTATTAGTTAACTCAGCAAAACACACCTTTCACAGTATTTCAAATGTTTTGAAACTGGATTTTTTTTAGACATGGAATGTAAATGTGCTTGCCTGGAAAGCACTTTGGACCAATGTCTATTGTTTTGAATGTGGTAATAAATACAAATGACAATTAACTCAAAAGGCTTATTATATTCAGACATTTTAAAAGTTCATGTGTTAGGTATATTTTTTTTAGTTCCAACAAAAATAGTGGGCTGAAATGTGTCTGAATATAGTCTGAATATAGTCTATAGGTATTCAGTCTGCTAAAGTAACAACTATGATGACCCTTAACACTTTGAAAATTAACATTAACTAATACTGAAGATCTGACAATTAGTCATGACTGAAACATTACTTTTACCACTGTATAAGCAACCTGCATATTCTTTGCATCGCTAAAAGGACTCTGCCAGTGACCTCTGTCTGTGTCTGGGGTCTGGGTCTGCATGAGAGATTTCTTTCCTCCTCTCTTTGGTTTTTTGCTGCTGAGTTCTTTTTTCAGTGTTTTTCATGTGTTTGTATAAACTGGTGGTCTGGCACCAAAAGTGAATAGCGTTCCTACACAGGAGCTTGTCTAGAAGGGGAGTACGGGGTGGCACCAGCCCCCCACCCCTGAAATATGATTGGCTCCCCTGGTGCTCCCCCACCAAAGCCATCGGACTAGAGTACTGTTAATCTTGCAATCCCCAACACCATTAAGTTTGGAAAGGACCAGTAGGTTTGTAACTGAGTACATTACTGAAGTACTCTACTCAGGTTTAATGTACTTGTATTTTATTTAAGTATTTCCATGTTATGCTGCTTTCTGCTTTTACTCCACTATATTTTGAATGCAATTATTGCATTTTGTTCTCCATACTATTTATTTTAAATCTTTAGTTACTTGTTATTTTATTTTAGGATTTTTACCCTAACATATAAAGCGCTGTGAGGCGACTGTTGTTGTGAGTTGGCGCTATATAAATAAAACTGAATTTAATTCAATAATCGTGTTGCAGATTAATTGCATTATTATAAATCAAGCTACTGAGCAATATATAAGTAGTTAAAACCATCAACAGCTGCAATATTAAAGAGATATCCACATCAATAAATCAATAATTATTATCAAATAATATCACATATATTATTCTGAAAAGTGTCATTCCACATGAGTACATTTACTTTAAATGTATTTGAACATACAACCTGTACACAATGAAGCTACTTGAGAAGGATTATAAATTTTACTTAAGTAAAAAATCTAAATACTTTTTTCCACTTTGCAAAACAATTATCACAAGATTATATTTAAATTCTTGTATAGCTCCACTTTTCATATAATAAATCTGCAATATGATGCAGGGATGCACATGAGCTTGAAAATCATGTTTTATACACCAGTTTCCTACACTAATTGAATAATTCTGACTAAATATTCTGATGTCCTGTGGGCTTTGCCTGCTGCGTTCTCGGTCCCCCCTGTGCCACCCCATTTAAAAAATCCTGGACACACCCCTGTTTCTACACACATTGCAGTTTGCAGTGTTTTCATTTACAGCTGTAAAATATCTGCTATTATGTTCTCACTCACACCTGAATTATGCTTCTGCAGTGAATGCAGAGCCTGCGACATAGCCTATGCAAGTGGATGATGCCATTTATAATGGCATAGGTTACAGCTTAGGTTATGGTGTAGTGTTTCAGATGGGTTTGTGGTTATGACGTACCTATACATCTGGAATGTCCTTCCCAAGCCCAACCCATCCATCCATCCATCCATTTTCTACCGCTTATCCAACTCAGGGTCGCGGGGGGTCCCAAGCCCAACCCTAATGAAAATTTGTGGACTATGCTTAAAAGCCAGGTCCATACCAGGAAACCATAAAATTTAAATGAACTCTAACAATTCTGCCAAGAAAAGTGGTCAAATATCCAGCCAGAATTATACTAGAAGCTTGTTGATGGCTACCAAAAGCATCTTGGTGAGGTGCAACTTGCTAAGGGACATTTAACCAAATATTAGTGGGGGTGTATGTATATATTTGACCCTGTGTGGATTAGAGAAAATCCAAAATAAATTCAAACTTGCATACCTAATTCTTGTTTTTTAAAGTCATTAAAGATGTGTGCTGTATAATCATCCTCCCTGGAAAAGAACAGTTCAAAGAAATCATTAAAACCCCAAATTACCATGATATTTACGTCCATGATGAGTGTATATAAACTTCTGACCACAACTGTATATAGACAGAAAAAGAAATCCAGCCTTTCTTGTTAATGCTAGCATAACTCTTTAAGCAGATTATACTAGCAAGCTATCTCAGCTGGTTAAATACTGCCCTGAGTGGATAAGGTTGGCAAATTTTATCCAGACTGCATGGGCCTGACCTGATATCTTCAGATTCAGATTACTTTATCAGCTAGCGTTACAAACTAACCATTGCTAGATTCATGTAGTGTAGTTAGGTTACAACTAGCTAGCTAACTGCTTGCTAGTGCTATCCCTAGCAGAATCATATCTGAGTGGAAATACTAAGTGGTTAGCTTAGCTAAGTGGTTAGTTCTTTACCAGCTATCGTGAGCCATTAATATGTCAAATGATACAGATTTTATCCATCAATAAGTCATGTTAATGGCTCAGAGCAATAATGTATAACTAACATTTTCTTTGTACAAGTAATAACTTGTACTTATAGCCAGCTAGCTGTACCTTAGCTAAGTCATATATATCTGGCATCAGTTGCATCATCATGTCCAAGTCAGCTTTGTTGGTATTATATTTATTGTGAGGTATATATTACATCATGTCTGGTCTCCTATGTGTTATACTGGCACAGATTACATACAGAAGTGCAACACAATATATGGACACTGTTAATGAGCAGTCAGCACTTCAGTCATCCATCCATTATCCATTATCTTCTACTTATCCGAATTCGGGTCACGGTGGCAGCAGGCTAAGCAGGGTATTCCAAACACTGACTGAAGCAGGGTATCTGGAATACCCAATACCCTGCTTCAGTCAATGCCTTTGAAAACTTTTCACCTATCATGCACACACTTACATCCTGATTGATGCATGAAGGGCATTTTGGAATTCAGTATCTTGTCCAAGGACACTCTGACATGCCGACTGGAGGAGCCAGGGATCGAAATACTGAGCTTTCAATTAGCAGAGGACCTACTTTACCTCCTGAGCCACAGCTGCCCAGCGTGTTTCATCATTGTTTTGGCCAATGCTAGCTTGCACATGGTGTGCAAAGACAAGCTGCACTCAAACAACACTGTAGAAAAATACTGAGGAAAACTTTAGCTTTCTACAAGCACAAAGAACACAGTCAAAGAACTGTCTTAAGGTATATCAGCTCTGAACTCTGCACTCAGAATTTGTAGATTTTGCTTGATTCAACCTCATACAGTTTCAACATATTCTGACTTTAAATCACTGTACTGGATCATTTAGTCAGTGTAGCAATGTAAAAGCATTGTAGTTGTCACTCCTTTTCTAAAAAGCATGTCAATCATCACCTCGCTGTGTGCAATCCACTGACATCACATTCACAATTTATAATCAAATTTTTTCTCCAAACTCTAGTTCCCACATGGAGGGAGAAAGTGATTCACACTTTTAAACAGATGATTAAATTCAAATTTAGAAAGTGCACTGAAGGAACAAGTCTCTGCAGCATCTTGTTCACAGCTTGTTTTTCTGCAGTAAGTAGTGCAGCTTGTATTAACATTGACGTCATCATATTTGTACCACATATTTTAACCACATTTTGCGAAAAATTGTCAAAAGAACATGCCACATACCATTAAACCATTACATATCAAGGAGGCACAATGAGATGACGTAACTGACAGAGCACCAGCCAAACAGCGAAAAGAATTCATAAAAGATGATGGAAATATTCCTGTCCGTTGTAGTATTGTCAGAAATGTTACAGTTTCCTCATCATGACACGCAGATCTATGTTTTCATCTACTTAGTTGCATCTCTGCAGTGGAGCGGAAGCTTAGTCCTGAGGTTCTTGTATGTCATCATTTATTCAGTAAGTCTGTTTCCCTTACACTTTGTTGCTTTTTGCTTTTAAATGTTTGGCAAATTTTCTACTTCAGTCAAGCTTAAAAACCTTTTTGCAATATTTTGTAATTTGTTTTTCTTCTTCTTGCACACCTTCACATGTACAGCAAGGGCTTCTTTTGATTCGACTGCACCAGGGGCACCAGCCAAACATTTTTAACTCATATGAGCTTTAAAACCAGGGCATAAATTACATATTTTCATGTTATTTTTTGTTTAAGTAAAATTAACCTGAGCGTACAGTATATTCTTGAGAATCCAAAAACCATCTAAAGAAGGTCATCACATCTATGATGGTATTTGTCAATTCAGCTGCACCTGAGCCACGGGGAACTGAAATGGTCCCTGTTACTCCTGAGTAGGCACTTAAATTAGAGTTAAACATTAATGTGCAATTATTTATACATTGTGTGGTCTCACATGCCTCCCTACAATACTGTACACTACAGTGCTGAGCTCACTACTCTGGCCTGCTAATGTGATTCACCAGTTATTTGGGCAGCCATCAGATGCTGCCTTAAACGCACTGGGAAGTCACCTACCAGAACGCTACTCTCTCAAAGTTATGGGAAATGCAGTGAGCCTCCGCAAATCATGTCAATGCCTCCCAGAGGACGACTTTTCCAGATGCCTCTGTTTTCCTCTTCACTGATGCATTACGGCATGTGTGAGTGTGTGTATCATAGCTCGAGCATGAATGTGTATAAGTGGGTCACAGCTGCCAATATAAGAGTGTTTTCGCAAAGCAGGGCTTTCCTTGAGGTGGGTGCATCGACCTTGTCCGCTCCTTGCCCTCATCCAGCCAGTTTCTAAACACATGTCCTTTCCCATGGAAGTGACAGGAACACAGAGGCAATACTATACTAGGGCATAATTTTTCCAAATAGGCTGTCATATTGATGCACGTCCTTCTTTCAACTATCCCTCTATTTCTCTTTGATATCTGTTCTGTCCCCCAAAACCAAGCAGTTTGTTTCCCAGGTTGGCCTTATCTTTGTTGTTGAGGAAAATTTATTTTAGTGTCTTGCATTTTCAGTTTCTGCATAGACTATGGGTTGAAAATATTTGCAAAATTTATTGCCTTTGTGTTTTTCTTCAACCACACTCCTGCTAATGAAAGACCACAAGGTTTCTGTGTACATTTTAACTACATTTAACTACATTCGGATACCAATTACAACAAGCACCTCAGCTTGTACTCCTTTCTATACTCAGGTTTTCTTATCTTATTTTTTCACCTAATTACACAAACATTAACATAAAAAGAAAGTTAAATAACACTTCTTTTTTGTTAGTTCACTCTCTGTTTTTCCTCCCCCTACCTCTCTCGCTATAGGTTTACATAATTAAATAGCCTCAGTGAGATATAGACTAGTGAAAGATTCAGAGAGGGGAGCAGTCACAAAATTGAGATCGCACCTTACACATTATTTATCGAGCCTGACACACTCGCATCAGTCCAGCGAGTGACGGTCAGCATTATCAGTGGAGTTTTCCAGCTCATTAAACGGAGTTCCTTCAAACACCAGACCTCTCCGGGGAGATGTTTTTATGTGCTGTAGTGGATCTCCCAAGCTGCAGAGAAAACCACCATATGAATTCAGCAACACTGTGGATACTGATAATTGAACCAAAAGAAAACAACACGGTAGCTGGTGCTGTTAGCAAAAAGCCTTCACATGTTATGGTTTGTAAGATCCTAATGAGTACCCTAGGCTCTCTATTCCTGCATCATCCATAAGTTCAGGGCAATATTCACATGACGTGAACTGCCCCAGCCCCTGTACTATATGTTCTATAAGCCATTTCTGTCTCACTGCTGCGGGGATTGAAAGCTGCCTGAGGGCTGCCAGGAAAACAAAGCCATTCTATGTCTCATCTGCTCTGTGAATGGTACACATTTCTATATATTTTCAAGTTTCAGTTTTTGCTTTTCGTTCAGATTGAAAAAGACATGGTCCACAGCATACAGATCTGTAAATGACAAATTCTCTGTTTCGAGATATTTGTATGCTCATTATATATAAATGTATAAATGTGTATGTGTTCTCATGTTTACTTGAGGTAGCCAACAACAACATCATTCCGTACAACAGTGTCTAATAGTCAGAACAATCTCTCTTACTGGTAGTATTCAATGAAGGTGACACTTCAGGAACTCTGAGGCTTCTGATTCTCAGACTGCAGTCTTACATGCTTGTCTTCTTGCTTTGTTGTTCACACACTTCTCTTTCCATTCTGGTTACAGTAGGTACCTGTGAAGGGAATTTTAGTTCTTTGGAACTGTAATAACAACAACAGCAACAACAACAACAACAACAACAACAACAATAATAATAATAATAATAATAATAATAATAATAATAATAATAATAAAAGCCTTAATTTCTTAAAATACGAACATGATTAGCTTTCAAAAGAAAGACAATTTTAGACAATGTTTTGAGACAATAATTGTATTCACAAAGGCTGCTGCTACA
>VVAS01050392.1:0-10684 GCA_015103295.1 Ptychochromis oligacanthus
ACCGGTTCTCCTCCGAACAAAAAATAATTTTTAAAAAAACCCAAACCCCCCCCCAAAAAAAAAAAAAAAAAAAAAAAGTTACTCTTACTCCTAGTCCACATCTGCTGGTTTAAAAACAATAATCCTAATTTAAAGCAATCAAATAGGACTGCCTAACGCGTTTATTTCGCATATTTTTGTATGCTGAACAAATGTAACTGCATAATTACAATTGTATTTGTCGTGTTGTATTTTTCCCCGTTCTTCCTCAGTATTTAGACGCAGCCCGCTCACCTTCAGGAAAGACCACTCTCATCTTCAGGTAGCTCGTTGTCAGCCGGATGATCGAGGCTTTATCCAGCTGGGAAGTGATGGCGGAGGGAAGCGGCAGCAGTTTGGCCAGTTCATAAAACTCACTATTTTCCTTCTCCCGTCGAGTCCGGGCCGCATTTTTAGACTTCTCCTTCATGTTTTCTTTCTCGTGTGTGTCACCGACCACTAGTCCGCTCTGCTCTGTGAGTCGGGCCGCGGTCAGTACGTATCCAGGTGCCTCATAGTGCTCTCATGTCGCCAAACATCAAAGCAGAGTTCTCCTTCCGCGCGGCCTAAAAGTCGCAGGTGCAGCGGGCGCGTGAGCTCCCTCCCATATTTCCAGGTGTTTCGGGGGTTGACAGCGAACAGGACGCGGCTTATTCCTGGATGCGTGAGAATTAAAGCTGCGTTTTGGTCAGCCCAGCGGAGGGCTCAAACTTGGACCCATCATACCTGGGGTTAAAATTCGGAACCACTGGAGGCGGCAGGCCCTGCAACATTAAAAATTCAGCATACATAACTTATTTTACTGGCACTGGGTGATCTATCGCCTGTGTCTATCTAGGCTAAAACAGCTTCCTGAGTCGCTAGAAATTGTAAAACTAGCGCGGACACTAATCTGAATGGTTTCCACAAATGTAGCAGCTGTATTTTAATCCCCCTTCAAGTACTTTATGTTTTCTTCGCTTACCTCAGCGCGGATAAAACCGTCAGTTTCCTAACGTGGTGCCTGTTGGGTTTGACGGTGTCAACACAGACTCTCCAAAAAGCCCCGCACGCGCAGATCTTCCATCCTGCGTGACTTTCTGGACGGCTGGCAGCGCATCCCGAGCCTCCTCTGTGCTGCAGGCATGAAGACCCGCCCACGGCGGACAACTCTGCTCCTATTGGACGATTGGATGATCTGTTCGCGTATCTATTGGTTAGTCTATATATCGACGCGCTTCAACAAGAAGGGAGATTGGCTGTTGAACATGTTCACCTCTGGCCTAAGGTGGATTGAATGGTTCCTCAGAACGCGGGCATTCCTCGTTCCCTTGCTGCGGTAGAAAACGTTATAGAGAGCTCCTTTAGAAACATCCTAGTTTAAACGATTTATTGCTTATTAAAAACAACGCACTTTAGAAGAAAATGCCTTTTAAAGTCATTTAACAACCAGTGAGAGCTGCTCCTTTATTCGACATAGCTACACGTGGTCTCTTGGCTTTCCATCTTATTTAATATAGTTTTTTTTTGTTTTTGTTTTTTTTCCACAGCTACAGGCCATAGCCAACAAAACAGCACGTTTTAATATTTACCCCCCTAATTTCTAGATGCCGGTTTTGCGGAGTCTGAAAATGTGTCCTGAGGAAATTCAAATGAGGAGCCATAAGAGGAGCGCTTGGTGTTTCAAATAGGCAGAAACGATTTGTGAACTTGTAAAGTGGAGAAAATGTAGAGGCAGAGTCCTCTAACCTGAGCAGAGAAATTATTATTCCTTAAGGGAATAATTCAATAAATAATTGAAAAGCAAATATCTGGCCCATCTGTATTCTCCAAGAATCCGTTTAATGTATCTGCTGATTCTCCCGCCTGGGTGGAAAAAGGAAATGGGATATAGAAGCACCACGCATACAGGTTTTCCATTAACTTCTGCACATTGTAGTAAACTAAGGTTCATTTTGAAATTCTTGTTAACAGAATATAGGTTCATTCTACAGGCTATTTCTTGTTCCACAAACGGCCACATTATCCCTTCCCCTGCGGAAAGGAACAGTGTCCTCATATTTTTCCTTTTCTCCTAAACTGTCCGTTTTTTTTGTTTTTTTTTTATCGAGACACCGGGATACCTCACCACATTACAGGACGCGTTAAATCGTTCTCATGCAAGCTTGAATCCTACTGACTCTCCTTCTCCCAACCAGTTAGGAGCGGCCGGTGATGGCGGAGCGGGCGCACACACCGCCCTGTGTCTCCGTGTGTGCGCTGGAGCCCGGTGCAGCCGCTCGGTAATGGGATCCAGCCTGCGGTGAGAAAATCATCCGGGATGCCGGAGGCGCACGAAATGGTTGACGCGGGTTTAACCTTCGCTTCAACTCCAAATTTACTGGTGATTAGGCTGCGTGTGTGGAAAATACGACGAGCGAAAATTCTCCATATAATGAAGTCTCAGCCAGGACAGAGTTAAAGCAAAGAAATTCAGGCAAAACAGCAAGCGGATTATTGGGAAAAGATCAGGGCTGAAACATACGCACAAACCTTTAAAAATACAGGTTACTGGGACTATCTGACAATGTAGCCTATAGGCTATATGGAGTTCCATATATGATCACAACTTTACCAAAACAGCTTAAGAATCATTATTATTATTTTTTTTAATAAATACGAAATTGTTATCGTTTTTATCCTTAAGCTACTAACGTGATATGTCCTTACAGGTATTACCTTTATTAGCAGACTGGAGGCTGCATCCACAGCACGTGCAGCAAGTGAGCGCTCACCTGCCAACAGGGCTGGAGCAAAAACCAACAGGGCCCGGGGCAAAAGTAAGTCTCCCACCCCCTCCACCACACAAATTCAGAGATAAAAATGTTCTGCTTCATCTGTTTTAAAAAAAAAAAAAAAAATGTGTGTTCAAGATTTTCATAAACTGAGACTATGTACTCTGTGTGTATAAACTGCTTGTTTTTTAAAGCATCCATTTGCCAGTTTAATGAACTTAACTGTAAAATCGCCCGTTTTGGGTGTGTGCTTCAACAGCTTCAAATATCTATTTTTACTTGACACCATTTTTTTTTTAAAAACTTTATATTACTTTAAATAGGATCCAGTGTTAATAATAATAGTGTGCATCACCCTCGTGCTTTGGGCAGTAATGAAAGATGCAGACTTTGTTGTTCTTTATAATAATTATTACTACTCACCTGATCTGGTCTTAAAGCCTTTCATAACAGAACCATGGGATAATAATGTCCACGGGAGCCTGAAAACAGGGTCTCTTGGTCATTATTATTATTATTATTATTATTTACTGGATTGGTTGGTTATCCACTGATGCCAAAATCATGTTGCTTTCCTGCCATCTGTTTTTGTAAGCAGATGGAAACTGCTAAAACAAATGTTATGCATTAAAATAAATTGGCCCTTGATAAACAGCCCTGTTGTACAACATTAAGTCATGCAATCTGAATTTACTTCCAATGTACCAAAAGTATAAATTATAAAGGGAATACATGCACAGTGCCATGCTTTCATTTTAATAATATATTTAAAAAAAAATATATATTTTCTTTGTTCTATTTCCCATCCTGCTTATGTGGATTTTTTGTTCTGTATTTCTTCCACTGATTCAGTATTGTTAGTATGTATTCTGTATTTGTATACTTAAAATGTGGACTGAATTCCCTGTTCTTTTACTGCTACAAGTCAAAAGCTCTATTGTATAGAAGATGTGGGTTGGGTGATGCTTTGATGGGTGTGCAGCACATCTTGCTTTAATGCCAGAGACTGAAATTAGATTTTCTGTCTCAGGCCTAAAATGACAGGATATACACTCAACTTTTCTCAAGTCTTTTAGTTGTTTTGCACTCAAATCAGTGAATCAGTGGTGGACTGAGATTGTTTTTATTTAGACAGTTTATTCATTTAAACCCACTGTCTTTCTCATTCTTGCCCACCATCACCTGTGTCTCACATGCCACTTCATTCATGGGCTCATTAGTTCAGCAGTGCTGCAGTGGCAGCTTTCTCTATGTTTTCTTAATTTCAAGCATTTTCAAGGTGAATTTTCATGCTATTCTGAAATCTTATGGCTTAGGTTAATAGTTCTAAATACTTTTCCGGTTTTACTTTATATGTATTGCATTTGGATATATACTGTAAATAGTTATTTTAGTTCCTGTGACTTCAGATGTTAACATAAATGGTAAATGGACTGGTTCTTATATAGCGCTTTCTCAGCTCTGTTTTGAGCCCTCAAAGCGCTTTATGATCTACCACAACCCTCTTTCACCCATTCACACACATTCTTACAGGCACTTTTTTCTACACGTAAGTGCTTTCTATTCAACATTCACACACAGATGAACGCATCGGGAGCAACACGGGGTTGAGTATCTAGCCCAAGGATACTTTGGCACGCAGACCGGAGCAGACTGGAACAGCCTGGAATTGAACCACTAACCTTCCGATTAGTAGATGACCTGCTCTACCTCCTGAGCCACAGCCACCCCTAGCATAGCATCCATAGGCAACATTGAAGTGGTCAAAGTGGCCTTATAGCTTTCAGAGTCAGATGACACTACAGAAAAAATCAGGAACTGGTTCTGTCAGTGAAACAGTGCTTTGGTTTTGAATAGGATTTAAACATTCAAAGGATTTGGCAGCAACAGTTAAATCCACTGATAAACATTTCACATTTCTGGTCCTGTAAGCATGAATTCATCCTACTTTAAAGTAGTTTTAGGTTCAGGGAGGCATACTCTGCACACTTTCTGTGCTACCTCAATGACTGAAGCACACGATTTTTAGCTGAGGATATTTCTGATGAACCAGGGAAGATTTCTAGGGAGGAGGAGGAGGATTAAACAGATGTGACAATTTGGCAGTCTCGAGTTCCTGGGTTGAGAAGAAGCTTCTGTCACACACCTGAACTGAAACCACTTGATCAGAATAAACAGACTCTGCCAGCTCTTCCCTGTTTGACACACTGACATTTCTGTTTTAATTAACATCAGATCCAAAACAACAAAAGATTTTTTTTTTTCATATATTCTGCTACTCACAGAAAGATCTCAACCATATTATCTAATGTTAAACATTAATTGCTATTCCACCATAAGGCCACAGTGGGTGCTGTAAGCTGACTTAATTCATCCATGTTGGAATATGTTTTTCTTTCCTGTTTTTTTAAAGAAAAAAATGTCCTTTTCTTTTTTACACTGCAGATCTACACATGCATATGAGGTGAACTGCATTTAGAAATGCTGCTGTATTATACTGTTGTTGAGGTGAAGCTCTGAAGGATGGGCACACTTAATATATACTGAAGTAAGTCATGACACAATGCCCATCAATATTTGTGTAGAGGTTAGTGCAAAATAAATATGAGTAATATGAAGACTGTCAAATAGCCTCAGCAAGTCTGGCTTAGAGTTTGAATGCACCGAGAGAGCGTGGTGAACTTTACAGATTATACCACCGACATGTTTGCACAAGTGTAGCAGACTGTCACACGTCACCGTTGGATGTGGACTGGAATCGACTTTCTGAGTAAATGTTGTAGATCCCAGTTCTGTTGGGTACCCATCAGTTTGCTGAAGGGTACCCAAGATAAGTGAAGAAGCTCTGTCCCATTTCACAGCTCCAGAACCTTCTTCCCGAACAAACTGGCCTTTAGATGAGGCTGGGTGATAAGACATGCGATCTTGTTGTCTTCAGTGATCTGCCTTCACAGAATTTTTAGATAACAAAAACTCCTCCAATTCTCTAAATTCAGGCAAAAGAAAGCTTTATTTCACAGCTACATGAGGAATTAAATATTTGGTGTTAGAAAGTGTGTCAAGTGTGTCCATCAGCGATATTAGTGCAGAGTTTTGCATCACTGGACAAAGTTTACATATATGTACTTATATGTTCAAAATAAGTCCAAAACACAAAAAAAGTTCAAGCCAATCGAGAACAGTTCAGCAGCAGTTTTTTTACTGGGTGTGGTTTCAATTTAAATGTGAGTTAAATCAATGAAAACATAAAATATAAGAACTTTTACAGAACCATAAGTGAACTATCCACACCACGAATTCCATGCTTCTATTAAATAATCAAAATATCCTAAAATGAAGTACACATGTAGCTTTTTCTAACAGCAGCCTTAATTGACAAGAACGGAATGCAGTCACAGTGTATGATGAAATGGCGTCACTGCCATAGTTAGCATGTAGTAACCAAAGTGAAATTGGTGACTGCACCTTGGACATGACAGATGTCACTGATCTGATCATCCTCTGATCACTGAACACATTCTTGGAAGCGTTCTGGTGCTGCTGCTGAGGACAGATGAGTTTTTGTGCTTCTGCTCCTCAGCTGAGGGACATATCAGACACTGAGTCCGAGACCTCAGTGTTGACCTGGGCAGCGATGCTGGCAGGTGTTACATTCAGGTGGATGTCATACTGCTGGTCCAGACCCAGGTAGCTGTCACTCATCAGGTACAGGGTGTAGATACACCTGAAAACAGAAGGTCCAAAGATCAACTGTGAGAGCAGAAGAATAGAAACTGCAAAGAAACAGAAGTACTAGGTGTTGTTGGAGCTGGTTCTTTTGCTACTGGTGCTGAGAGATTACACAGTCTTTTGTTTTCACATTTCCTTCATACAGCCGATGTTTTCACACTGTACTGTAAAAGGCCACTTAGCTGGCACAGAGGAACTGATTAACAGTAAGCCGCTATACTGACTCACTTCACACAGTGTAATTTCCATTTTACTGCTGCTAATGTCTTCCACAGTCCATGGTGTCCCCTGAGAACCGATCAGAATGACTGTTTCATCAAGTCTACAACCTGTATGGACCATGTTACAACCTGCAGCCATGTCATAAACTGCTACATAAAGATGACAGTATTTAATGAGTCTCCTAGAACAGTTACGTTCCGCTGCTAATCTAAAGTGTCTGTAAGACTAATGAGTGCAGTTTGTTGGAGATTAAACTGTTCTACAGGTGTCACTTGCTGTGAGTGTTTCTGTTCTTACTTTCCGGTCTTTTCCGGGGTGTAGAAGGCCACGGACACGGCTGTGTGGTTGCGAACGTATCCGACCCGTTTGACAGCCAGCAACTCCTTGCGATCCACCTCCCCCACAGTGAGGAACCAGCCCTCATCTTTCACCTTGGGGAACCTGGGAGCTTGCGCCTTACTGTCCTGCTTCCTCTGAAATAACAGACACATTGTTCAGTCCCTTTGTGCTCCACAGGATTACACAGAATTTATTTGATTAGGACACCTGAGCAGAGGGAATCTCTCTGAACAACAAAGCTCTCAGGTAAACTGAGAGATTGGGATTAAAGACAGACCTGTGAAGCCTGTCTAACCTGAGAATAGACAGATAATACAAAGAAACATTTTTCAGAAGATAAGCTGTGCCATGGTGATTGCTGATACATAAATATATCCCTTTAAAATGTTAACTAAGAGAATGTAGCTTCGTATTTTTTCTAGTTCCTTTCGTTTCCATGTAAAGGAAAAACCTGTGCAGACTTCCATACTTTTGGAATTTACCAGTTGAAACTGATACATTAAACTGAAGGTTAGAATGAGATGTTATCATTGAAATATGCCTGCCTTCATTTAGCAGTTAAATCACTTGTACAGGGTACATTCTTAAATGTTCTACATGACATTATTTACAGGCATGCTGCCACCTCTACACTTCGTTTTTCTTGTATTTTGCGCCTTGGTCATGGAATAACCTTCAAAGCACACTAAAGCTTCATGTTTTTCATGTTTTTGTGATCTTATAAGGAATTTTGAACTGAAGCGTGCAGCTGCTCTTCATAAGCTGGACTTTGTATTATGTTCCTTGTTTGTTCTAAATTGCTTTATTTTTGTCACATCACTATTTTTGTTAGAGTCAGGTTTATAATTCTCCTAACCTTGTGTGATTTCCTTTCCTGGACTCTCCTGAATAAGAGGGGAGGTTAAATGGAGGTTTATCAAATGATATGAGTGAGTAGTTGGATGTATTTCACATACAGCATTTCTTAATAAGTTTATGAATGAAAAAAATTAAACCATTCTACTACAATTCAACCTATAGAACTCAATCATACATACAGAATAAAGTACAGTGCTAACAGGAAAGCAGCACTTTCAGAAGAGCAGTGTATAGGACAGCATGACCCAGACTGTGCTTTTACTTTTTAAAACATTTTTTTTTAAAAGTTTGGAGACAAATGTTGATAAAATGCCAAAAACAAACATTTATTAATTTTAGCATTAAGCTGAAAGCACCATTAAGCCTACTGCTGTAATTGTAAGAAACAGTAGTTCAGTCAGACAGCTCCCATTTGAAATGATTGATTTATTCTAACAGCTGAACACAGGGTTTTTGTGTCCAGGCTCTGAGCTTTACTCCCTGCAAATATGAAACACATAGAAACTGGTGAATGATGAGTAAACATCCACCATAGCCTACAGGTGGATGGTGGGGTGGTGGAGAAGTTGAAGCAGCACCGCTGACATGTCAGAGGGAGAGACGGGAAATTCAAAATAGTAGATAATAAGTAGAGTCTGATCAATGTTGAGCTAAGCCTGGTAAAGCAGAGCTCAGGCAGAGGACACTAAACCATGTGTCGTGCCACTCTCAGGCCACCATGAAATTTTTGTCTCACTGATGTTAAGGATCCAAGAACAGGAAAACAGACCCTGGTTTTTAGTAGTGCTGACTGCCTAAAATATGATAAGTAAGAAAATGCAACATGCAAATATTTGACATGGATCAATATCAGTATGTTTGGAATTTTTCATTTCACTTCTTTATTCGGTAGGCATAGGTTGTGCAGAAAATAGAAAACACATACGAACTATAGAGCTAAAATGCAAACTTTAATATTTATTTATTTGTTGCGAGTCATATTGGCAACATAGAAATATACAATGTGATCAGTGCACATCATATTGTGCAGGCCTAGTTTAGCTGCTGTCTGCAGGTTTGGAATGAGCATTACAGTCCCATCTATCTGTTGCACAGATGAGTTCATGTGAAGCAGAGTGCAAGAGCATTAAATAAAGCAATCCTCACCCTCACCTGAGCCCATCAGAATCAGGATTCACAATATATAACATTAGCATTCATTTAGATGTATGGGGGCACAATGTTCACTCTAATTTGTTTTTCACCTCTGATTTTGTCTCCACCACCCTCTGAAGTAAACTTCTGACTCCTCAGCTGCTAAATGATCCACTGTGTTCACCAGCTACTTTCTAAATGGGAGCTTTTACCCTGACAACAGCAACCTGCTGGAGGAAACATACTGTGCACTGGGCATACTGACCCTCTGCTGGCCCAGATTGATGCGTCTCAGTGACACCTGCAGAACATACTCCTGGTCAGCGTGGACATCCAGCCAGCTGCTCTCCTCCCTTAGGTTAGCTCCTGCTCCAGGGAGGGGACGCTCTGTCTGCTCCTGGCTCTGCTCCCACCAGCCCTTCACGCTCATCTCAACTTCCAGCACTGGGAGATGGCTCAGGAAGGACCATGCCTGAGAGAAACAAAATGCATTATGAGGAAATGAGGAGGAAGGCTGCCTTTCATATCATGTTGGATTTACTGTTAACACAAGCTGCTCGTACAGTAGATATGACCCCATCAAAATAATAAGTGGCTCTCAAATTCTGCATGAATGAATTATTAGAAATTACTGTTTATAGGGTTTGTCTTTGCAAATCTTTTATTTGTACAGTACTTTATGACAAATAATTCAGCAATATAATCAACGGCCTCTCCAGTGAGTCTCTTATCCTGCAGACAGATTCCAGCTCCATTGTCTTAGACTGCAGCTGGTGACTGTCGTCATTGTTCTGCCCTGTAGCCTTTGGGCTGCTACAGGTTTTGTTTGGTGATGGTGGATTTTGGAGTACATCCAGCCAAGGGATGAGAACCTCTCTGAAAAAGCAGATGTATAATAATAGTAAGCTGAAGTAAAGCTTATGTGTAGGAAAACACCGGGCTAATGAGACTGCAGGGAAATTACTGTGTTACATCACTGGGAGATTAAATGGAAGATACAAAAAAGTGAAGATGTCACCATAAGATACAGTCATGGTAAGAAGACATTAAATGCTACGGTTTTATATATCAGGCCATAATAAAAATAATCTTGTCCTTAGCAGGTCTTAAAATGAGGTAAATACAACCTCAGATAAAGTACAAAACATGACATGTTAGGCTGTGTCATTATTTATTTTACTAAAACTTAGCCAAAATGCAGAAACTGTGTGAAAAACTAAATACACTCTTACTGCTTCCATAGGAATTAAGAGGCTAAGTAGCTGCCAGGTGCTACTAATCAAATGCACTTGATTAACTGATCATCAGCAAGTGTGGCTGCATCTATTAACGCAGAAGTTTTGACAGTTTTCTGGTCTGGAGCATTCAGGTGTGTGTTAACACAATGCCTAGGAGGAATTTTTGCTACCCATCAATCTGGGAAGGCAATTTCCAAACAATCTGAAGTGAGAATGATTATTCACAAGTGGAAAACATTCAAGACAGTTGGCAGTTTTCCTAGGAGTGGATGTCCCAGCAAATTCACCCCAAGATCAGACCTTGAGAGTTACATTTCAGACTCTACAAAGTTACATTTGTAGAGTCTGTAAAGTTACATCTCATACTCTTTAACATTTAACAGGCCTCAGTTA